>JASPKZ010000452.1:300000-485965 GCA_030220185.1 Diploptera punctata
ATAGAGGTCCCGGTTCAGGCGTTAATTTTTCTTTTCGTATCAAATTTTGTTCTTATTGCTAAATGTCTCTATCTATCTATCTATCTATCTTCGGGTTTTTACAGCTGCTGCCGTCTTCCCGTGCCAAACCTCCAAAGCCTACGGTCTTGGGCATCTTCGATGCTTAGCCCTCTAGCTTGCATTACTGTCTTCATGTTTTCCTTCCATGTTAACCTTGGTCTTCCTCTTTTCTTCTTTCTGTTAGGATGCCATTCATATAGTTGCTTCGGCCATCGCTCATCTTCCATTCTTAAAACATGTCCTAACCACTTTAATTCCTTTTCCTCAATTCTTTCAATTATGATTTCTTCTGCTTCCATTTTGTTTCTAATTTCCTTATTTGTGACACGTTCTAATTTAGACTTTCTGGCACTTCTTCGTAAATAATCCATTTCTAGAGCTATTAGTCTATTCTTGTAGTACTTATTGATTGTCCATACCTCACTTCCGTACATTGCAACAGATTCCACCAATGTTTTACCAATATATTTTTTTGTGTCTTTCCAAATATGCTTATCCCACCATATGGAATTTAATGATGATATTATTTTGCTACTCAATTCAATTCTATGTTTTATGTTCTCTTTGCCTATACCTTCGATGTTATCCATAATCATTCCCAAATATTTAGTTTGTTTCACTTGCTTTATTTGGATTCCATCTTCCAATACTAAGTTTTCTCTTTCATTGCTATTTATTGCCAGATATTCTGTTTTTTGTAAATTTACTGTGAGACCCCATGATTCATATGTGCTTTTCAACCTTTTTATCATGAATTCCATATCAAAATTGTCTTGCGCTAAAACCAGTTGATCATCGGCAAATTGTAATGTCAGCAAAAATCTGCTAAATGTCAATATTTATTTATAACATCGAATATATATATATATATATATATATATATATATAAATTTTTGTCATGAATAGGGAGCGAGTTTTTGTGTTCTAAAAGTCAAGATTGTAACATAGTATAATGGTAAAGTTAATGTAATAAACTCTTTGTATCCAGTCAACTGATTTTTTTATAATATAACCTTCAAAAACGTTTCTAAATAAATTTTGTGTGGAATCTAGCATTATTACATTTATATTACACATTTTACTTTTAAATTAAAAATAAATAGTATTCTATTTACATTATTTCTTTTCTTTTTTTTAAGAGTAAGGCGTAATTTAAAAGTAAGACGTAAAATACAACCACATTGCTAGATCCCATACAAAAATGATTGAGAAACGGTTTTGTAAGTTATATTATAAAAAAATCAGTTGATTGGATATAAAGACTTATTAAAAATAATTTTATCGCTATACTACGTTGCAATCTTAACTTTCAGAACATAAAAATCCGCTCCCTAATCATGATCATTTTTCTCATGAGAACAACCTCAATAGCTTCATTCCTTTGGAATTCACTAAAAGTACGTTTAATACATAATCCACTTACGAGTTATAATGATTAATAAATTAACTGAAAGCTAATGTTTTTGCGATGGTATTCACGCCTGCAAGTGGGAGCGACAACCCCGGGCATTGAACCACAGCCAACGCATTGCAGTGTCAATCACTCGGGCTCATTCACTTATACTTCTCGGGTTCGCAACCATAGCATTGGTTGAATACTAATTTACTTCTATAATCAATCAATATCAGAGGTCGAATTTTGATGAGATGCTTCCTTTTAGGGGAATTTTTCTTGTGAAGTGGTATAAAAATGTCCAGTAATTCAAATTATTTATCTCTGGTTCTAATTACCTTAAATTTTTACAATTTTTGTGTTAATTAAGGGTATATTTCGCTTTTATATACCTGGAAGTTCGGATAATGTGGACCTTTCTGTTTGAGTGGACCCTGTTAATATCTTCTTTAATTGGTGCTGCCCTCAAACAGAACATATTTTAACTTCTTTCCCTCATCAACTTTGACGGGTGCAAGGCAAGTTTCTTTTATTCTTTGTGCGAATAAGGGTTTATTTGTGATATTTATGAAAATGACCACTTTAAAAGTTTTTCAAGCTAAGAATCAATTCTTAATTTCTGCTATTGAATATTACAAATGTTGAAAAAAACTCCTAAATATATTATATTATGTTTTAATAAACTGACGGGTTTGGTTTGATATCATGTGACATGGTGGCTGTATAAAATAATTAAACATAACAAAGGAATTTGGTTACTGTGGACTCTCCACGAGGACCTGGGTCCACTTACACGAATACATATATTTTATCAATGAGGATAACCATTCATTTAATTAATTTTATTTAATAGCCTTGTAATTTTATTAAACCCAAAGACCATCGCATTCTGCAGTTGAATGACATGTGAATGTTATAATCAACAATAATTTTTCAAAACATTAAATAAATATCAACGCTTTATAATTATGATCAGTCATAAATATTTTCATATTAATCTGTGCTTGTCTGTATAAATTAATACAGTAAATAAACTTAAAAATAGACTAAAAGCTAAGGTGGACTCTGAGGTCCACTTTATCCGAATATGAAAGTTAAAGTGGACCTTTCTTGTAATGTAAAAAAGTTTATAAATTATGAGATGTTTCCATATTTGAATAAAATAACAATGCTATTTCATATATAACACTAAATGAAAAAATAATTGAGAAGACCAACACATTCACTAAATAATGTCAAAGTGACTGAAGAAAAATAAGTATTTTGATATAAATTAAACTTACATTGTACATTCAATGTTCTGTTCGGGCTAACTTCAAATCTCAGAATCCTTACCTGAAAAAAAAGTACAGTCTGTATTAATGACCAACACAATAGGCCTAATAATAATAATATTAAAGAAAATAATAATAATGAAAATAATAATATTAAAGAAATAATAATAAAGAAAATAACAGCAATGAAAATAATAATAACTATAATGAAAATATAATAATAATAATAATAATAATAATAATAATAATAATAATAATAATAATAATAGTAATAATAGTAATAATAAAATAAAAATAATAAAAACATTAATAATAATAATAATAATAATAATAATAATAATAATAATAGACTAACTGCGGCAGAAATGAAATTTATGAGACGTACTGCAGGTTTACTCAAGAACAGATCATAAAAGGAATTCTGAGATTCTCAAAGAATTGCAAACAGAATCAATCGTGGAATATGTGAAAAAAGACAGAAACAACTGGTATCTCACATAAGAAGAATCAGCAGAACAAGAATACCACGTCAAATCTTAAATTATCAGCCACCAGGCAAGAGATCATAGGGCAGACCTTTCAAACGTTGGTCTATTACATGAAAGGAAGAAGAAGATAATAATAGGAACAAAAAAGGTTCAAACAGGAACTGCTTGAATTAAGCCAATTCCTCATAAAGTCAAATGTATAATCCTTTTTTGCTTGTTTATGTACGGCATTTCCTTTTCGTTAATTAAATTCTATGTATACAAAATTACTAAAACACAAGTCCATAAATTTAAAAAAAAATCAATCCAAAAGAAATGTAATCACATCTAAAAATAGGGTTAGGGCCTACATTACAAGAAATGGAACTTAGTGGGAGTTAGCACGATTTTTTAATATCGGAGTTTAAGTAAGTCCCCCCACTTATAATGATCGGATTTCAACGATTTATAGTGTATTGTAAAAAATTCCTAATAAGGAAAGAATAATAACAATAATAATACTTTGTCTAAGTTCATAAGACCTTCTCGCCTGCTTATATAGTCCGTCGCCGTGGCGTAGTCGGTAGAGTCCCTACCTTACACTCCGGAGACCCGGGTTCGATTCCCGGCGGGGTAGGGGATTTTAAATCTCCACCTTGGGTCTGAGTGTGTGTCCTGTCTTGTGTTTGTATGTGTGAATAAGATAAAAAAATAACAAAGGAATAACAGTGTAAACGAAAGAAAAAACAAGAAAGGAAAAAAAAGTATATATATATATATATATATATATATATAATATCCATCCATCCATAGTAATTCTGCCCGAAGGCAGGTCCTTCACTGCAATCATAGCATTTTCATGCTATGCTTGCAGCTTTACTGGGGAATTTGCAGGTGTGGTAGCTTCCGGTTGCTTTCCACACCTGTGAAGGATGATGATGATGATGATCATGATGATGATGATGGCCATATATATAACAAACACAAAAAGTAAAGTCTAATTTGTTAACCGATAAAATTGGCCCTTTACGACTGCCGATTAATCCAAATCTATTTAACTCATGCCCCAAATGGGAGTCAATAACCAATCACGTTTCAATGAATTTTGTTTTACAACCAAACACAGTCGTGTTTCACCTCGATAATTATAGAATTTTGAAGCTCCTCCTTTTTAATATTCTGGACAGATCAGAGCATTATTTTGCAGTGACCGACTCTCTAACAAATACGTTGAATATAGCAAATAATGAACAGATTCCATCGGCCTACACATTTGATAATTGTGTGTTCAATAATTGTGTTTTTAAATACTGATTTTACCGAGTTGTTTCCGAAAAAAATGAATTAATAACCTATAATGTTGGTTATAATATACAGTTTGATGTGTTCCATTTTTTCTCCACTAGGGTGCATTCTTACACTATTGCGATCCTATTTAGCAATAAATAATATGATCAGTTGCAGTGATGAACAAATTAAACATAACCAAACATTTCTAATTTGTTTTCAAACATCGCCATTTACATTAAATATATATATTTTTTCTTCCAATACCCCAGGTTGTCATTTCGACATTTCTGGTGTTCTCCTGGCATTGGCTTAACTGTAACCCACTTCTGAAGTTGGGGCGCCTAGAAGGCGGAGTTACGTTACCCTGATGATATGATGGATGATAAATGATCGTGAAGCGCCAGCAGAGTTCTTAACCTAAACTTAACCTAAATTCCAGACCACGGACAACCACAGGAATAATTCCCTTTAAGGAAAAAATTCCTATGGTTTGACCGGGAATCGATCCCGGGACCACTAGCTCATGAGGCTGGTCACAATAAATATATAAATGTTTTAAAATAACTATTTAAATAATGATTTGTGAGTAAACAGCTTAATTTTATTCGTTAAATAGTCCTAACAAATGCTACTCTTGATTTCCAAATCATCTAGATAAATTGGAAATCACTCGTGGCATTACTTATGATAATAATTATTGGAAAACATTAGCACGAGACAGAGATGTATAGAGAAATTACGTTCGCGCGGCGCCATGAACCTATGTGTTCGATAGTTCCAGTGGGTTAGTTCGTTTATACATATTTTAAAAAATTGTCATGGTCATTTTTTATGTCTGATAAATAGGACAGATGAAGATTTGTATTTTTTTTTAATCTTTCCTTGAGAATAATCTCAATACCAAGATTCCATCGGAATTCGCTAAAATCCCGGACATTTTTTTTTAATTAGCATATTTTCAAGTCAGCGGAAGAGAAAACTAACCTTGTGGTTCTATGTTATGTAATAAGTTGATATTTTTTCGGTCTCAATGCCACAATAAACTGCAACATTTTTAATGTCTGCTTTTACTTAAGAGCTTAATATTTCAAAACGTCAGATAAAGGTCACTCCGCTTGTAATATTATTTTATACACTTGCTTTGTGAATAACCTGTGCAATCATACTCTCTCGGATTCCAACCACACGTCTCATTTATAGCTCCTCCTCCCATATCACTGTTAGTAGTGAATTCTATGTAAAAGCGAACATGACATAAAAAGTTCTTCTTCTACCTCATGAAATTAGGCCTTTTCACCTGTTTTCACATCAAGTGGGATTTAATGAATCTTCCCATCTAGTAAATGGGCGTCCAACACTTCTATGTCCTATTGGTTTGTACTTTAATAACACCCAGGGGAATGCGAGAATTTTGTTTGTAAGTATACTTACTTACTTACTCACTGGCACTATCGAACCCGTAGGTTCATGGCCGCGCGTACATAAGCTCTCCATACAGCCCTATCCTGAGCTAATGCTTTCCAATCATTCCATGTATAATCTACTTCCCTCAAATCATAGTTAATATTATTCTCCCACCTCACTCTTGGTCTACCAACTGGGCGTCTTCCCTCTGGCTTTCCTACAAGAAGCTTCCATGCAAGTCTTTCATTCCCCATACGTGTAACATGTCCTGCCCATCGCAGTGACTTAACTGTTCTTATTATATCTGGATTCCTATAAAGACCATGTAGTTCACTGTTATGTATGTAGTCTTCTCCATTCACCTGTCTGTTCATCTCTCTTTGGTCCAAAAATGTCCTTATGTACTTTCCCTTTTGTGTAATTTTCCTTAGGTGCGACGCATCTTCTTTCTTGTTTCATTTGAAATTAAGATTTATTTCATTCTTGTTTATTTGGGTGCGTGGGATTTTACCTCGGTATAGTTACGATAAATTAATATTTATCTGTAGGCATTCTTTTAACGTGTTCATACCAGTTGTTTCTCATGTTGTCAATTCTATTTGTTAAATTTAAAATATTTAAATATTTTCTAATATCTTCATTTCCTTTTCTGTACAAAATTGTCACACCTGCTATGGAACGTAAGAACTTAATTTCTGCAGTTTCTATCTTTCTTCTGTCTGAACGGTTAAGAGTCCAATTCTCACTTGCATAATGTTAAGACAGGCACTGCCATAATTTTGTAAAAAAATTTAATTGTGTACTCCTCAAAGTTTTATTTTTCAGTGTCCATTTTATAGTGCCACACATTCTATAAAACTTATTTAATTTAATATTAATATCTTCCTTCTGGCAGTATGATACATTGCATCCTAAACAATTTAAATTAAGTTAAACACCTGATTCTCTGTGTGGAATATTTGACATATCTCATGTTTGGGGGCACGCCGTAGAGTAGTGGTTAAGACACTGTGCTACAAGTTGAAAGGTCGAGGGTTCGAGTCCCGGTGGGGTCAAGATTTTTTAAACTGACCCAAACCTTCTGGCGGCACTTGGCCCTGGGGTCGACTCAGCCCCTAACTGAAATGAGTACTAGACGCTTGTTCTGGGGGTAAAGGCGGCCGTCACGCAGGGCTGACAACCCAGCTGACATCAAGTGCCGATTGTCCAGAAAAAGTGGGAGCCTTAACCTCCTACAACCCCAAGGGCCTCCTGAGGCCTATAGTGGGATTACTTTACTTCACTTTACTTCATGTTTGGTACAAAAATATACACAATGTTCGAGAATAAATGTTACAGACTTCTTTGTAGATGAAGTTTTGATAAGGAACCCATGTCCGAAAAAGTACCATTTCGATGTAAAATAAGTTTGAAGATCGAAACACAATTGACTGGTATCGTGTTTGTGTTTCAGAACAAGTATTACAGACTTGTAGGAGTTGTACTACACCTGCCGAGTAAGAGGAAGATCTTGTACGAATTCTGGCAGCAGCAGAAATTATTGAGCACACACCTGGTCCTGTGGGGCGTGTGTATGAAAACATGCATCGTAGGTAAATTTTGTGCAACGAACAACAGGGTCGCCAAGTGGAACCACACTTGTAATACAAAGAAAAATCAAGAAAATTAAATGCCTACACTTTTATGTATGTTTAGTTTACATAAAATGGACAACCCTGTAAATTAACAATACAGAACAAACATTTCGAGGGTTTACGTAATTGCAGAGGTTCACCTTTGCTTTGAGAACGTGAGCTAGAGGTGTGGTTACGTAGCAGTTTTACGTAACGTTATACCCATCGAGCAGTTCGATTAAATATGTAGGCCGACACACGTGATCCCGGACACACTGCATCCTCCACCGCAGTAATAATAATAATAATAATAATATAATAATAATAATAATAATAATAACAATAATAATAATAATAATTCCACCGCTGTGGTCTCGGGGTAGCGTGCTGCCTTGTCACGCAGCGGGCCCGGGTTCGATCCCCGATTGGGATAAGTTTTCTGGATGAGGTTTTTCGGTTGTTTTTTCGGAAGTGGGTTATAAATACGCCAATTCCAGGAGGGAATATTAGAAAAACAAAACTATTAAGACATCTGAAACGAATGAAAAAGAAAAGACCATCACAGAGAATGTTAAATCTCAAGTACGCGGAAAACAACCGAGAGAAAGACCATGAAAAGATGATGTTGTTTATCCCAAATTTTTCTAAATCACGTCCGTGAAGTTATGGTTTGAAAAAGGTTTATTACTGCTGCAGGTTGTTTTCAGAGGTCCGTTGCTGAGTTCTTGATGCATTGGAGTAAGTTATATGTTGTGGTGATGCTTTTTTATTACACTCTGGGCAGATTGCTACTATCTCCTTGTCGTCTATTATTTTAAGAGTTTTAAGGTGTCCTGTTTCAAGTGTTGTTATAGTTGTCTGTTTCTTTTTATTGGTTGTTTCGTTCTGGTGAGTCTCCAGAGTTCTTTGCTCTATATCAACGATAGATGGATTGACCAAGAAGGAGAAACAAACGGGAAGAATTGAGAAGAAAAACATGGGACGATAGAAAAGACTGGAAGCATATTGATCATCATTATTATCAAAACGAACAAGGATTGAGCCCCTCGAAGATAATTGGTCAGACCATCTTCGAAATTCCCTCCTACATCTGGTTTATAAACCAGCGCACTTCTAGGAAATCTGTAAAGTGATATGTCAACATAGCCTGTGTGTCCCCTCCACTGTTCACTGGATTGTGATATATCTTGCACAAGACCTATGTTGTTAACTTGTAGCATCGCCTTGTTGTTTCGTTAGGCATGTGATCTCGTCTGGTAATCCCGACTAATGACCTTAAGAATCTCATTTGTTGTATTTCCAATGTCCTTTCATCTTTCTTTCTGAGAGTCCAGGTTTCTGATCCAAACATCAGTGCAAGATTGGCTGCTATTTTTATGGAGTAAAATGGTATTTTGTCCCGCGCCGTAGCCGAGTGGTTAAGGCAGGAAGCCTTACTTGCGCTGGTTCGAGTCTCCATGGTAAGTAAAGTAATCCCACTACAGGCCTCAGGAGGCCCTTCGGGTAGTAGGAGGTTAAGGCTCCCACTTTTTCTGGACAATCGGCACTTGATGTCAGCCGGGTTGTCAGCCCTGCGTGACGGCCGCCTTTACCCCAGAACAAGCGTCTGGTACTCATTTCAGTTAGAGGCTGAGTCGACCCCAGGACCATAGTGCCGCCAGAAGGTTTGGGTCAGTTTAAAAATCCTGACCCCACCGGGACTTGAACCCTCGACCTTCTGGCTTGTAGCGCAGTACCTTAACCACTACGCTACGGCGTGCCGAGTCTCCATGGTGGAAGACATTTTCTCATGGTATTTCGGCCAGTATGGGACCGGTGCCCACCCAGCATCGTGAGGCAATTGGGTAGCTACAATAAGTAGCGGCTCCAGGCTGAGAAAACCAGCTATAACGGCTGGAGGACTCGACATGCTGACGACATGTTACCCCTACACTGGCTGATTATCATCTACCTCTGCGATTGACACATGTGGATGTGAGGCCAGCAGCCGGCTGGTAGGCTAAGGGCCTTCTAGGCCTGTCGCGCCAGGAGCAAAAAAAAAAAAAGTTTTATACCATTACTTTTATTATGTTTGGAAATTGTATTATCGAGATCCTCCATATAATTATGTAATATCATATTTCCCAATAATTGAATATGATCATCGATCATTATTTTAATTCGCCTTAATTTCTTCCCTTGCATGATCAACGATTTAGTTGCATATTTGAAGTTGATATTCCAAAAGAAGAACGTAAGAGGTTGATTATTGTTATTATTATGTTGAGAATAAAGTACTTAGGAAAATGTTTGGACCAAAGAGAGATGAACAGACAGGTGAATGGAGAAGACTACATAACAATGAACTACATAGTCTTTATAGGAAGCCAGATATAATAAGAACAGTTAAGTCTCGTAGACTGCAATGGGCAGGACATGTTGCACGTATGGGGAATGAAAGACGTGCCTGGAAACTTCTTGTAGGAAAGCCAGAAGGGAAACGCCCAGTTGGTAGACCAAGAATGAGGTGGGAGAACAACATTAACTATGATTTGAGGGAAGTAGATTATACAAGGAATGATTGGAAAGCATTAGCTCAGGATAGGGATGTATGGAGAGCTTATGTCCGCGCGGCCATGAACCTACGGGTTCGATAGTGCCAGTGAGTAAGTAAGTAAGTAAGTATTATGTAAACTAAACTTTATGGAATGACAAGCCTAGAAGGCCCTTGACCCACCAACTGGCTACTGTCCTCGCATCCAAACGCATCATTTTACAGAGGTGGACGACCTTCCAACCAATATCGGGATGACATGTAATCAGCACGTGGTGTCATAGTTGATGCTCTCAACCTGGAGCCATTCATTACTCATTATAGCTACCCCGTTCCTACTATGCTTAATGGACACCGGTTCCATACTGGCCGTCCTCATTCGGATACGATTTCGGACATACAATACACTGTAACGTTCCTTAACACAAATGTAGATGACTTTATATTTCATGAACTAACTCACTGGCATTATCGAACCCATAGGTTCATGGCCGCGTGGGCATAAAACTCTCCGTAATCCCTATCCTAAGCTAATGATTTCCAATAATTCACTGTATAATATAATACTTCCTCAAATCACAGTTAATGTTATTCTCCCACCTCATTCTTGGTCTACTAACTGGGCGTTTTCTTTCTGGTTTTCCTACAAGAAGCTTCCATGCACGTATTTATTCACCATTCGTGCCACATATCCTGCCCATCGCAGTCTACGAGACTTAACTGTTCTTATTATATCCCAATCAGGGATCGAACCCGGGCCCGCTACGAGACAAGGCAGCACGCTACCTCGAGACCACAGCGGTGGGTGACATTGATTTTTTTTTCTCTATGCCTATCGTTCATTTTTACAGCCTACATTTAATGCCTTCCCAATTTCATCAATTCGTTTCCGACCGTTTCTTGTTTATTTATTCCGCGCAGGAAAGCAATTTCTCTAGCTTGGATTATGATAAATTCCTTATTTTCATATGTCCAAGTATTAGATACACATGTTAAAACTGGTTTGAAACACATATTATGTATTGCGATTTTAGTTTACTGTGTACTGTGAATTGGTTGCAAGTGTGGGAAATGCATGCAAATGGAACGTTAGACGCAGCTGTAGCCCCAATAGATAAAGAAGCGCATTAAATACTAACATTATCTGTGCAATAGACTATGCAAACACTATTAAATCAACATTGACAGCTTTCTTCCGACACAAGGTTATTATTACTGACCGCATTTTAAATGGAAAAATGTAATAAATAAATAAATAAATAAATAAATAAATATATATATATATATATATATATATATATATATATATCATACCTTAAGGGAGGAAAGGAGGTTACGAGTATTTGAGAATAAAGTTCTTAGGAAAATGTTTGGACCAAAGAGAGATGAACAGACAGGTGAAGACTACTGACAGTGAAATACATGGTCTTTATAGGAAGCCAGATACAATAAGAACAGTTAAATATCATAGCAGGACACGTGGCACGAATTGGGAATGCATGGAAGCTTTTTGTAGGAAAACCAGAGGGAAAACGTCCAGTTGGTAGACCAAGAATGAGGTGGGAGAATAACATTAACTATGATTTGAGGAAAGTACTGTAGATTATACAGGGGATGATTGAAAAACATTAGCTCAGGATAGGGATCTATGGAGAGCTTATGCCCGCGCGTCCATGAACCTATGGGTACAATAGTGCCAGTGAAATATATATATATATATATATATATATATATATATATATATATATATATATAAAGTTATGTTGAGAGAAAACAAACATGGCGACAACTAGAGCGATTTTTAAATTACGACTTTCAGGTAAACCACCACTCTTAATAGTCCAATTTCGCTATTTTTATTTTATTTTTTTTTCAAAATCCCTTTCTCATTTTATTTTAATGGCACTACTGTATTTCTTTTGCAAAAATAATTGAAAATTGCTGCCGTTAGGGTGATATTGAAATGTCCGCTTCAGGTGAATCCTCCTCACTCTTAATGGTCCAATTTTGCTGGTTAACGATCTTGAGCTTATATCTCTGAATTGAATGGTATTTATCGAATTTGGTTCCAAAAAAATTGTGGCCACTAGAGCTGCGACAAACACACATCTATTTTTCATGGTCATTTCTGTGTCAACTAAATATGGTCGCTAAAGACCTGTATTTTTTTTTTCGAAAAAATCTTCACAAGAACAACCTCAACAGATACATTCCGTCGGAATTCGCCCAAAATGTGCTTCTTCTTCTTCGGCTTTCCCCACTTATAGGTTTGCCGTCTTCAGTTTCCATTTATTTCTACCATTCCAATCTCCTTCTTCCAAATTCCTATCATCCATTATAGTTCTGACATAGGTTTTCCATTTCCATCTTGGTCTGCCACGTTTATTTCTTCCAGGGAATGACCATTTGTATATATTTTTTGGCTATCTTTCATTTTCCATTGTTTGTACATATCCATTACCATTTAAGTGTTTGATTTTCAATCCTCTTAACAACGGATGTCGTGGCATTCATTTCTCTCCAAAAGAATTTATTTATTTTTTTATCCTGTCTTGTATTTTGGAGGCTTCTTCTAAAATAATCAAATTCAATTCTAATTTTATTCTTTTGTAATACCGTCAAAGACCAAAATGTGCTAAGCAAATAAAAAACAAAGAATGAACAATCACTGTCCTTTCACTTGATTGTATTAGAAAGAATTATTCTTAATCATATTCAACATTTGGATTAGTTTGAAGGTTATATTCTGGTTTGAATGTACAATGTCTTTATACACGGAAAATGACCGCTCCACTTCAACAGAAAACAGTTGATGAATATTTATTAGAAAAAAAAATGTCGCGACAGGCCTAGAAAGTCTTGGCCTCCATCCGACTGCTGGCCTCATATCCTCTTATGTCAATTGCAGAGGTAGACAATTATCTAGCCAACATTGGGATTATAGTCGGTTTTCTCAACCTTACTATGAGAGACCAGATTTTAAAGTGAAAAATATTAAAACATTACATGGAAAACATTTACTTTTAAAAAGTATATATATATAATATATATATACCTCTTGTTTAAATTGAGAATACTACATATATAAGAAAAATGTATGTTTGTGTTGGAATTCTTGAGTAGCTCAGTTGGTTAGAGCGCTAAACGTACAGAGTTTAGAGACTCGGGTTCAAATCCCGACTCAAGCATTCATTTTTCTTTTCATATCATATTTGCCTTCATTGCCATATGTCAAAAATATAGTTATAAGATCTAAATATATAAGCGTTACTGCTATAAAGTAAATATTCTCTTTAAAAATTGCTTAACTGTTATGTTGGCCACTAGATGGTGTTGGAACGAATTCCTACTACCTCTTGTGTGAATTGAGAATACTACATATATAAGAAAAATGTATGTTTGTGTTGGAATTCTTGAGTAGCTCAATTGGTTAGAGCGCTAAACGTACAGAGTTTAGAGACTCGGGTTCAAATCCCGACTCAAGCATTCATTTTTCTTTTCATATCATATTTGCCTTCATTGCCAAATGTCAAAAATATAGTTAGTTATAAGATCTAAATATACAAGCGTTACTGCTATAAAGTAAATATTCTCTTTAAAAATTGCTTAACTGTTATGTTGGCCACTAGATGGTGTTGGAACGAATCCCCACTACCTCTTGTGTGAATTGAGAATACTACATATATAAGAAAAATGTATGTTTGTGTTGGAATTCTTGAGTAGCTCAGATAGTTAGAGCGCTAAACGTACAGAGTTTAGAGACTCGGGTTCAAATCCCGACTCAAGCATTCATTTTTCTTTTCATATCATATTTGCCTTCATTGCCATATGTCAAAAATATAGTTATAAGATCTAAATATATAAGCGTTACTGCTATAAAGTAAATATTCTCTTTAAAAATTGCTTAACTGTTATGTTGGCCACTAGATGGTGTTGGAACGAATTCCTACTACCTCTTGTGTGAATTGAGAATACTACATATATAAGAAAAATGTATGTTTGTGTTGGAATTCTTGAGTAGCTCAGTTGGTTAGAGCGCTAAACGTACAGAGTTTAGAGACTCGGGTTCAAATCCCGACTCAAGCATTCATTTTTCTTTTCATATAATATTTGCCTTCATTGCCAAATGTCAAAAATATAGTTATAACATCTAAATATACAAGCGTTACTGCTATAAAGTAAATATTCTCTTTAAAAATTGCTTAACTGTTATGTTGGCCACTAGATGGTGTTGGAACGAATTCCCACTACCTCTTGTGTGAATTGAGAATACTACATATATAAGAAAAATGTATGTTTGTGTTGGAATTCTTGAGTAGCTCAGTTGGTTAGAGCGCTAAACGTACAGAGTTTAGAGACTCGGGTTCAAATCCCGACTCAAGCATTCATTTTTCTTTTCATATCATATTTGCCTTCATTGCCAAATGTCAAAAATATAGTTATAACATCTAAATATGCAAGCGTTACTGCTATAAAGTAAATATTCTCTTTAAAAATTGCTTAACTGTTATGTTGGCCACTAGATGGTGTTGGAACGAATTCCCACTACCTCTTGTGTGAATTGAGAATACTACATATATAAGAAAAATGTATGTTTGTGTTGGAATTCTTGAGTAGCTCAGTTGGTTAGAGCGCTAAACGTACATAGTTTAGAGACTCGGGTTCAAATCCCGACTCATGCATTCATTTTTATTTTCATATCATATATATATATATATATATATATATTAATGCAATATTCTAGTTGACCTCCCTTAATGGGAGTACGAGGAACAGTTCATTTGTACGTGTATATGTGTGTGTATATATATATATATATATATATATATATATATATATATATGCTAACTAGGAAATACTGTATAAGGATAATTACGGTTACGTAGACAAAGAATAGAGCGGTTACGATGTGCACTGGAAGATAAAAATAAGGAAAGGTGGGGCCATATAAATACGTTATGTAACCTCTATAAGGGAACCTTGGCCTGCTTGTCGGGCCGGGCGGAGAGATTCCGCTCTCTGTTTCAAAACAATGCCACTTCGTCACTTAAATCGTTGCTTTCTAATAGATTATGCAAACATTATGTACAACTCAGGACTTCTTAATAACCTGTCAACCTAGAGAGACACTTCATGTGCATTAAAACAGGGACTTCCCCCATTAACATTTTACAGAGCTACTACAAATAAGATGGCATTGCAAGAATTGTCATCAACTTCTCTATAAATGTGGGTTCCCGCTGGGCAGATAGGTGGCGTTAATGTGATCTATTTTCAATTTACGCACCACTTCGACAGATCACTTTACGTATATGACGTATTGTTATACAGTAAACCTTGTTTAAACCGGAATGTGAATAATGCGGAAATCTGTCCTATGTAAACAAATGTATTGGTCCCGGCAAAATAATAATAATTTTACGTGTATTTATTTTGTATATAACGGAATTTGTCCAATGCGGAAACGGAAGGATATTTCTACATAATTCGTGAAACAAATGTTTATAAGACGGAAAGATAGAGATAAAAATAAATTAGTTTCCACTTCATTAATTCCCGTTAGGCTAATTAACAATAAGTGATGATTCCTGTCGCCGGGAGAAATACAGTTTCTACCTGTATCTGGAATTTTCTTTCGGCCTCACTGTACCACTTCCGCTGATAAATTTAGTATAGTTTACGTATTATTGGATTGTTTACAAAGAGGAATGTAGGATGAGTGTATATGTATTGTATCAGGAATAGGGAGAAGGTGAAATTTAGTGCTGGCACGTAAACAACTTCTATCGTATAGCACCAAGGGGGCCTCCAAACTTAACATGTCCATTCGACGGACAAATCACTATCAACATTAACACATGCCTTCTAAACATATAAAGGGCTTAGGGCAAAAGCATGATAAGCCATATATTGTTCTTTCTAAGATACAAGATACAGATTTTATTGGGCAGGGTGGGAGATGACAAGCTTTTTATCTACCCACTTTAAGAGTACCTAATTGCAAAAAATATTAATAAAACACTATATTACACTTGTTTACCTAAGATATGTAATTATCACTTAGTTATTTTACTCGTAAATAAGAAAATAAAGTGGGACTATTTCCTGTCATGACCACAAACGTTACAACAGTTCTTACTTCTAACCAGCGATAAACTACCGATTATCAAACTTTTAACCAGCGATACACCACAAATGAGCACAATGTGTAAACCACAAATGAGCAAAAACTAATGAATTAAACTCCTTTGCACGTTAGTGCGCTTTCAAGTTATTATTAAATGAGCACAATGTGTACATTTAATCAAGGGATTTATATCTGTGTACCATATCTATGGTTTGAAAAAAATAGGTCCGGATTTATCTTTTAGCTATTTAACCGCGTAAAATAATAAAAAGGACGTTCCCTGGAATTCACCTAGGTTAGAGTAATTCACTTATGTTACAGTAATTGATTTGATACGTAAAATAAATTATCTCTTCATATCAGTTATTCTATGAAAAATTCAACATGTCTGACGGTTACAACATAAAATCATATTTCCACTAGTTCATTTCATGATACGTTTACATATTTTGATGATGGTTATATTTCACAGACAAATGGTATAATTAACACTTTATAATACTTTAAATTACATCAAAAATGGCATAAGTAGCGTAGGTAGAAAGCTTGTCTTGTACAACCCCACCTTTTATTGTTTCAAAAAATTATAAATACTAATTGGGCAGTATTGTTGCTAATACATTGTGTGTCTATATGTTTTAACTCTACACTGGCGCACTTACAAATGATTTTATACATATTCCAATATATTTATTTGCTATCATTGTAATCATTGACATAATTAAATGTGGCTTATCATGTGACTGCCCTAAGACCTTCATGTGTACTGCGGAGTGATTTACATTCAGACCTAATGCAGGAATCAGACGTAGAGCTTTAGCGATTAAAAATTATCTACTGCCACCCTGCTAGCACCGAGAATGAAAATTTTACAATTAAATTAAATTAATCAATTTTACAATTAAAATTTTTAACATGGAATTCATACCTAAATTCGCATATTTTTGTCACATCCACTTGGGATAGTCCTATATTGCACTATGTGCGTTTTTACAGTTTTCTTGAAATTTTGCGTAGTTTCAACTTGGCGTCCGGACGCGGGCGTCGAGTTGGCGCAAGTGGGTCAGTGGATTAAGAGAAGAAACATATAAACATCTTACATAATGAGTGTCTCAAGATAAAACACATTATATAAGCAAATGGTATTTCTGACCCAATTTCCAGTTTCGAAACGAGCTGGTAATAAAAACGCAAAAATATCATTTAAGCCTACACGCGTCTTGATCCCCAGGAGAGTGCGTTTTTTTAAATCTTTCCTTATTTAGTGAAGGTTGCTCCATTTCTTGGAGTGATGCTACATGCAATGCTTCTGATTACACAAAGTTTCTCGGATTTATTGATCGTTTTTTGGACATTTACCACCACCTCTACGAGTTTGGACTTAAACGGAACGACAGGTCACAACCCATCTGAGTGATGCCGAAAACTATTAGGCCTGATTCGACATTAACAAATCATTTTTAAGCTCGAACTTGCTGAAATCTGGTACCTTCACTTTAATGGACCTCATAAAAGTGTATTTGTCCATTGAAATTCAAATGTTCCACCAATCACAAGATCCCCATTTAACAATGGGAAAACTCAACATCGATTACGTATATTCTTCTATGTGCAATCGGAAGACAACTAGGGCGAGATTCTAAAATATTTCAAATAAAGTCAGATGTGTTAATACAATAATTAGTAATATTGTAAATTATAGTCCACCGCTGTGGTCTCGAGGTAGCGTGCTGCCTTTGTCACGCAGCGGGCCCGGGTTCGATCCCCTGTCGGGGCAGTTTTTCTGGATGAGGTTTTTGTCGGGGTTTTCCTCGCCTGTAAGACAAATGTCAGGAAAACTTTAAGGCCCAAATGGTCCCCGAAATCATATGGCCATCATCATCATCCTTCACCGGTGTGGAAAGCAACGGGAAGCTACCACACCTACACACCTAGTAAAGCTGCAAAAGCATAGCATGAAAAAGCTATGATTGCAGTGAAGGACCTGCTTCGGGCAGAATTACTATGGATGGATTGTATAAAAATCAATTTGTCCTCTCGAATATAACTTACGAGTGTACACTAGGGTTATAACTTTTTGGACTTTTGTGAAATAAAATATTTCTGTGCAACGAATGGGCGAACTTTTGCTTAAAATCATTGAAAAAGGCCTTCATTTCACTGAGCTTCAAGAAAATGTCACTCCCAAATTAATATTAAATATTGATATATAAATATATTTGGGGGTAACCTTTTCTTGAAGCTCAGTGAAATTAAGGCCTTTTTCAATGGTTTTAAGTAACATTTCATCCATCCATTGCACAGGAAATATTTTTTCTTCTTCTTCCTTTCATGTGATAGGCTAGGGGGTCTGTTACGGTCTCAATCCAACGTTTGAAGAGTCTGCCCAAAGATCTCTTGCCTGGTGGCTGGTAATTTAAGATTTGACGTGGTATTCTTGTTCTGCTCATTCTTCTTACGTGAGATTTCCAGTTGTTTCTGTACTTCTGTATATATTCCATGATTGATTCGGTTTGTAATTATTTGAGAATCTCAGAATTCCTTTTATCGTCTGTTCTTGAGTAACCTGCAGTACGTCTCATAAATTTCATTTCTGCCGCAGTTAGTCTTTGTTCATCTACACTGCGAATTGTCCACGCCTCACTGCCGTAACAGGAAATATTTTATTTCACAAAAGTCCAAAAAGTTATAACCCTAGTATACACAATAGGCTATAAATTTAATTAAATAGAATATTTTAAAAATAGTTTCTTGTGTATATAAATAACTCACTGACACTATGGAACTCGTAAGTTCATATCCGAGCGGACATAACTTCTCCACACATTTCTATCCTGAGCTAATGTTTTCCAATCATCCCCTGTATAATCCACTTCCCTCAAATCAAGGTTAATGTTATTCTCCCATATTCTCATTCTTGGTCTACCAATCGCGCGTTTTACCCGAGGTTTTCCTACAAGAAGCCTCTCTTTCATTCCCAATTCGCGTCACATGTCCTGCTCATCGCACTATACGAGACTTAACTGTTATTATATCTGGTTTCCTATAAAGATTATGTAGCTCACTGCTTTGTACTCTTCTCCATTCGCCTGTCTGATCATCAAATACAGAAGATGAAACATTGTTTTTTGAAAGGCCTCCATACTGGAATAACTTGATGAAGTTTAATAATTTAGTTGAGGACGACTGACTTACCATGTACCAATTTTATAATTAACATCTTCCTTTTGTCCAAACAGTTTCCTAACAACGTAATTTTCAAATACTAGTAATATTTTCTCAACCTTTAAAGTAAGAATCCATGGTTCGCATCCATATAATATAACTGGGAGAATAACAGCAATTTAATACAACGTTATAATAAAATTGATGCATTTGAAATGTAAGAATATAAGGTCTGATGAATATAGTATCGATTTTATAAATATATAATAATAATAGTAATAATAATAATAATTAAAACTCCACGGCATCGGCCGCGGTGGACTAGTGGCTATGCTCCTTGCCTCTGGTCCCGAGGGTCGCGGGTTCAAACCCGGCCGGGGTCGATGGATTTTTTAGGATTGAAAAATCCAAGGAGCAAGTCCTCCGGGAGGGACTTTCAGCCGTGGGTCCCGAATCTGAAGATTTTCAGGCTCGTAAAAGATCCTTAAGCCTGAATGAAAAGGCCTCTAAGTAAAATTTACCGAATTTTCCCGTCCTAGTACTACCTTGGTTTCCTAAATGTCAGTATGAGGCGGAACGCCGACAACGGACCACTCAAATGACATCTATACGAAAACAAGTGTATAACTAAATTAGTATGGTTCAAATTCTTCCCTGTAGGGGGAGAGCACCTAAATCTGTGTTAAGGGAAACATGGGCTTACAAGAAGAAGAAAACTCCACGGCACGACAGGCCTACCAGCCGGCTGCTGACCTCACATCCGCATGTGTCAATCACAGAAGTAGACGATCATCTAGTCAGTGTAGGGGTGACGTGATTAGTGTGTCGGGTCTCTCAGACGTTTCAACTGGTTTTTATCAACCTGGAGCCGCAACTTATTGTCCCATCCATATTCCTCATGATGCTGGGTGGGCACCTGTTCCATACTGGCCAAAATTCCACGAGAAAAGTTTCTCTCACCATAGAGACTCGAACTAGCGCAAGCCCCGTAGCCCTGCGGCAGGGCATCTTGCCTTAACCACTCAGTTACGACGCGGGGAAATACCAATACTAGATATATTAAAGAAAAAGCACACACTATTTACGTAAAGTGGTCTACCGAGGTGGTGCGTAAATTGACAATAGATCACATAAAAGTTTTTTTAACCCGCTTAAAGCGGAAACCAAAGCACAGGTGTAGTGAATGGAATTGGAATACACATGTAGGACAAATTATTTAAGTTTTATCTGTTAGAGTTGTACTATTTATGGGAATACTGCAGTCATATTAGATAATTGAGTTGTTTATTAACTCCTGAAATAACCTGCTATGCTTTACGAAACTGAACTTTTGCAACATAGGAATAGTCACATAATATCATCAACTTATATAAGCAGCAAGCGAGGTTAACAGGCGTGGAGGGAGACTTGTGTATTTCAATCTGATTTCATAACACCCCCACTACATTACTGGATATATCAAAATGCATACTTAGGAGAAGCAATTAAATGCAGTTAACACCATTCTTTATGGGCTTATTAGTTACGTAATTCAACAGATATAAAATGACATTGACATAAAAAAACAAATAATTGATATGTACATCTCGATTTCAGCATTAATTGTTTAACACAAACAGAGGCTCTCGACTTCCCAACTTCTTTCAAAAAACGTTATATTGAAAATATATAAAACTATTATTCTACCAGTTATATTATATGGAGGTGAAACATGGACTCTTGCTTTAAGGCAGGAAAGGAGATTACGGATATTTGAAAATAAAGTTCTTAGGAAAATTTCTGGACCAAGGAGAGATGAACAGACAGGTGAATGGTGAAGACTGCATAACAGTGAATTACGTGGTCTTTATAGGAAGTCAGATATAATACAGTTAAATCTCGTAGACTGCGATGGGCAGGACATGTGGCACGAATGGGGAATGAAAGAGGTGCATGGAAGCTTCTTGTAGGAAAGCCAGAGGGAAAACTCCCATTGTTTAAAAGACCTCCAATAATAAGGTGGGAGAATAACATTAACTATGCATTGAGGGAAGTAGATTATACAGGGAATGATTGGAAAACATTGGCTCAGGATAGGGACGTATGGAGAGTTTATGTCCGCGCGGCCATTAACCTACGGGTTCGATAGTGCCAGTGAGTTAGTTATTGTACTAGGTTTAAATTCTGGGAGTGAAAGTATAAAGAAATTTATTATTTTAGTTTTATGGAATTCCGAAGAAATTAAGCTTCTTGGGCACTTCTTATAAAATTATTTTGAAAAATTTTATTTATCTTCGTTTATCCTATGTATGACCATGAAAAAAAAGTTTTAACGCTCTAGCGAAACGACAGCATTTTTTTCGGAACGTAACTCTGTATATAACAAATCATTTAAAAAAAACATGGTTGGAATTTTAACTAAAAATTAAAAATCAAAATAATTAAAAATCAACTACAAAAATCAGTTTATAAAATATGGGAACTAATAATATATTAAAATTTGAAGATACCAACACAGAAAGCCCATGACATTTATTGGAACTCAGCATAAAAGGACAAACATTATAATTGAAGCAAACATCAATGAACAAGTAACTTGCATGATATCGTAGCTGCAAAATTTGGATATGGAGAAGAAATTAGAGAAATTTCAACATATATGTGGTTCAATAAGAAGATATTTGAGAAATAAGACCACAAGGGAAACTCAACTGAAATTTTACAAAACCGTAGTCGTTCCAACGTTAGCATACGTGTTTGAGACTTGGCCTCTAACGAACTCTGGTGGATATAAAATGGAGACAATAGAAATGAGGTTTCTGAGATCCGTTGCAGGTGCATCTTTAAAAGATCAAAATAGAAGTCAACCTATCATAGATGAATATTAAAAGTATATAATATAAACGAGAAAATACACAGAAATAAATGTAAATGGTTTGAACATATATTTTTTTGTAAGCCTTTACAGAGATTTAGGTGATCTCCCCTTACAGGGAAGTATTTGAACCATACTAATTTAGTTACACTTGTTTTTGTATAGATGCCATTTTTTAGTAGTCCGTGGTCAGCGTTTCGCCTCATACTGACATCTAGGAAACCAAGGTAGTACTTGGACTGGTAAATTCGGTAAATTTTGCTTAGAGGCCTTTTTATTCAGGCTTAAGGATTTTTTTACGAGCCTGAAAATCTTCAGACTCGGGACCCATGGCTTAAAGTCCCTCCTGGAGGACTTGCTCCTTGGATTTTTCCGTCATAAAAAATCCATCGACCCCGGCCGGGTTTGAACCCGCGACCCTCGGGACCAGAGGCAAGGAGCATAACCACTAGTCCACCGCGGGCGACTTGAACATATATAAAGAATGTAAAATAATCGGTTATCAAAACAGATACTTTACTATTCTGTTGTGATATTTTTAGAACGAGTCCGTTGAGTAATGAACAGTGATGAAATTAAATGAATTAGGGAACAGATAAAAAATACATTCGGTTTGATAATTCTAACACTATACAAACATAGGTTGGGTTTCCTATCTAAAAATAAAGTGGGTGTTGGTGCTACCCTCGTGTCACGGGCCGCGGTTACATAATTTCCGCTCCGACATTCTCGCCCAAGCATGTCTTTCTCACTCGTACGCACTGAATATGGTCGTTATTATGTAACGGTATCGTTATTTTCATTGTTGACCATGGGAAATTAATGTTTTTATTATCGGCTGTTTCCATGACAACCGTTCCCAAGACTACGTAATCGACCCGTTTATTTTTTCATACCAATTTCAGACTTGGTGTTAAATTTAACCGAGAGAGCTGGTTCAAGCGGTATCGTCTGAGACTTGAATTCGGGAGATCCCGGGTTCAAATACAGCTGCTGAACAACCTAACTGAAGTTTTTTTTCCCTCGTTTCCTTAATCATCAAGAGATATTCCATAGTAATTCTGCCTGAGGGCAGTTCTTTCACTGCAATCATAGCATTTTCATGCTATGCTTTGTAGCTTTACTACGGAATTATAGGTGTGGTAGCTTCCCGTTGCTTTCCACACCGGTGAAGAACGATGATGATAATGATAAGGATGATGATGATCGCCGGAAGATTTTCGGGGACCGTTGGGCCCTAAGCTTCCTGACATTTGTCTTACAGGTAAGGAAAAAAAACCTCACCCAGGAGCCTGTCCCGACCCACTGAGTGACAAGGCAGCACGCTACCTCGAGACCACATCGGTAGACTATTTCATGATATTCACCAATAAATATCATTATTGTCACAGCTGTGATCTCGGGATAGCATCGCCATCTCGTAGACAGTAGCCCTGGGTTCAATCCCCGGTCGGAACAAGTTTGCTGGGTGATGATTTTTTCAGGGTTTCCCCCTCAACTGTAAGACAAGACAAATGTCAGAAACTTTAAGACTGAAATGGTCCCCGAACATCATCTGACCATCATAATTACAATGTTCGCCATGTTAGTCTGAATGTATGTGTGTGTTAATGGTGTGTTTCGTCTTAATATTGTGTTGTCTTGGAGGAGGCCCTGACACTGAGCTGATCACTCATTCGGGAAGGCCCTCCATGATCCTTATGCGGTCGTTATATATGCAACCTCCGTAAATCAGACCACACAACTCCAGTATTTGAAATGTTGTCTAGGCTCCGATTGGAAAAATACATTGCCTCTGCTTTTTATACAACACTTTGTCCACCTAATCACTCCTTTATATTTCTACTCGCTTTCATTCGCTATCCTCCCATCATAACTTAAATACACGATCGAGAGAAAACTTAACTCTAGCCGTTCCTCTACGTCGAACATCTCACTATTCCTAATTTTTCCTTGTTTCAGCCGCTCGACTCTGGAATTTCCTCCCCTCGTATATCAAGGTCTACCCGACTCAAAAACAGTTTAAAAAGAAACTCACTTCATATATCCTATGACAATATAATATATATATAGGCCTAACCGTGTTCCATGTATACTTTTATTATTCTTTATATTTTAAACTTTCTTTACCAAGCCATTTACTTAACCTAATTATACGTTACTTTATTAATTATTATTATTATTATTATTATTCTTTCTTTTCCTCGTCAACTTTACATTGTGTGTAATCTATATATATTACGTATCAGTAATCAGAATTCTTATTGTGTGTATAATTTAACCCTGGTGAAGTGGAAGAGAAGACCTTACGGTCTTAACCCCATCAGGTAAAATAAATAAATAAATAAAAATGTGATCCATAGTTCAAATCCCACTCCCGACAGATCGTGCCACTATAAGGACCGGATAGCATGTGGCACGTAAAAGTACCTAAAATAAGAGAGGATGAATTGCGTTAATGGAATGGAATAGTATCCTTAAATTGCTAACATATTCTATAAGTAGAAAAACTCTTTTTTTCGCATAAACTATAAAAACGATAAAAATATTTTAAAGCGATTTGAATGTAACTTGACAAATCATGCGATTGTGGTTAATAAAACGGCGATATTATTTCCACGAGTTATACCGAAAAATTCAATTTGAAGCGAAACTAATTTTGCGAATAGTGAATTTATAGTGATATTCATAAAAATAATAACTTTCAAAATGTGTTCCTAGCTTCTGTGTGCGAGGAGAAAAATTTAGCTTGTGGATAATTAATTTGTCAATTAACAACTGCTACAAATAAATAAATTAATACAATTCTAGGTGTTGAGTTTCACTTATTTGTTTATTTATTTATTCATTCATTCAGATTCCTAGCAAACTGCACACAATTTACTGGAAATTTAGAAAGTATAGCTTTTGTACCTCTGGAATAATATAAAAGCGAAATTAAGTGACAGTGCTAGTAGTATTTCGCTCAACGTTGCATTTTAGACACCAATTCGATCTAATGTGTAGTAAACTTATGGAGACAAAATGTGAAAAGTTATTTAAAAATTGTTATTTTCAGGTTTGTTTCTGGATGGCCATAATTTTTTTTATCTTTTATTCTTGGAAATGCATATTAAGCTTAATTTTAAAACCAAAAGTCATCTCGAATTTTGGATGTCCACTTTCAGAAAATTAAATGCCTAGCATATCAGTAAAATACTCACTACAGTTATTTTTATAGTTATTTCTCACAATGATTAAATTTAATATCCCATTTTAAACTGATTCTACACTCTCAATCATCATCATCATCATCATCATCATCATCAACTTCACGGATTAGGTCCGGTGCTCGGGCAGTCTGCCTTTCCAGTTTTAATAAAGAACTAAAGAAGTATTTGTCAATTTAAGCGATCCTGAGTGAAAGCAAGGCACAAGTGTGAGAGACTTGGCGGCCTCGTGGGGTCAAGATTTGCTGCCTGGAGGTCGCTCACTGACTGCCATGGTCACATTCTATTTCACTCATTGGCATCATACATTTAACACACGCATCAGCAGCAATAATCAGGCTGATTTAAATAATAATAATAATAATAATAATTATTATTATTATTATTATTATTTATATACAGATTTTCAATGTTTACAGTGTAAACTTTACACATCTGTGCCTAAAGTTTCATTTTCCTTCTCCACTCGTCTCTATCCATCCACTACTGCCCTCTAGGCATCTTGTTCTCATCCCAGTTCTTATTTCTTGCATCCACGAGTTTCGAGGTCTTCCTTTCCTTCTTCTTCCAGGTGGACACCATTCTAATGTTTTTTTTTCTGGGTAGTCTTTCTTCTTGCATTCGTCTTACAGTACATGCCCATACCAATTTAATTACACGTATCTTATAGAATCTACTATTGATTATCTAATTTTTTTTTCTCGTATGACAGTATTTCTTATTTTTTATAATTTTGAACATATTGCTGCCTCCTCAAGAAATTTATCTCCATCCACATAAGTTTTTGTTTAATTTCCAAAATTCAGCTCCATATGTGAAGTAATAAAAATAAAATAATAATAATAATAATAATAATAATAATAATAATAATAATAATAATAATAATAATAATATAGGTGCATATTAAAGTTATTATCAATGTGGATTTAGAGGAAATAGGTCAACAATACACAGTGCTTGAGGTGATACAAAAACAGCCGGAATGTTTTTTTCTCTCAGTATATAGACAAAATTACGAAATTATATGTGAGATGTATTCTTAGAGTTTTTTTTTTCGACCAAAGAGAAATAAACAGGCATGCGAATGGAAAAGACTACATAACAGTGGGCTACATGATCTTTATAGAAAAACAGTTAAGTCTCGTAGACTGCGATGAGAGGACATGTGGTACGTATGGGGAATAAAAGAGGGGATTAGAAACTTCTCGTAGGAAAACCAGAGAGAAAACGCTCAGTTGGTAGGTCAAGAATGAGGTAGGAGAATAACAGTAATCAACATTTTAGGGAAGCAGATTATACAGGAGATGATTGGAAAACATTAGTTCAGTATAGGGATATAAGAAATCAAACATAGGCACAACTCTGCAAAAGTACAATATTAAGTACTATAGGGTCTCTTGGCGTTCCAACTCTTTAAAAAATGTTAAAGTATATAAAACGATTATTCTTCCAGTTATACTATATGGCTTTATGGATACAAAACATGGTCTGTTACTTTAAAAGAGGACAAAAGATCACAAGTATTAATTAACTAACTAACTCACTGGCACTATCGAACCCGTAGGTTCATGGCTGCGCGGACACAAGCTCTCCATATAACCCTATCCTGTGCCAATGTTTTCCAATCATCCCCTGTATAATCCACTTCCCTCAAATCATAGTTAATGTTATTCTCCCACCTCATTCTTGGCCTACCAACTGGGCGTTTTCCCTCTGGTTTTCCTACAAGAATCCTCCATGCACGTCTTTCATTCCCCATTCGTGCCACATGTCCTGCTCATCGCAGTCTACGAGACTTAACTGTTCTCATTATATCTGGCTTCATATAAAGACCATGTAATTCACTGTTATGCAGCCTTCTCCATTCACCTGCCTGTTCGTCTCTCTTTGGTCCAAAAATTTTCCTAAGAACTTTATTCTCAAATACTCGTGATCTCCTTTCCTCCCTTAAAGTAAGAGTTTATGTTTCGCATCCATACAATATAACTGGTAGAATAATAGTTTTATATATTTTCAGTTTAACGTTTTTTGAAAGGATTTGGGAAGTCAAGAGCCTCTGTAATGCATAATAACATGCATTTTCTGAATTGAGCCTATGTTTAATTTACTTGTGGATCACAAGTATTTCAGAATAAATTTCTTACGAATATTTTTACACCAAAGAGAGATGAACGGCGAGCTGCTTGATTTTCATGAGGAACCAGATATAATAGGGCAGTTAAGTCTCATGATTGTATTAAGCACAACAAAATGTTATAAGTATCGTAAGAGCATGTGGTAGAATAGGTAATGAATGAAGGGCATGGGAGGGGATTGGAAACTTCTTATAAGAAAACCAGAGGGGAAACTCTCAGTTAGTAGGTCATGAATGAGGTGGGATAAGGATACAAAACATAGTCTGTTACTTTAAAAAAGGAGAAAATATCAAGAGTACTTCAGAATAAATTTCTTACGAAAATTTCTAGACCAAGGGAGATAAACAGACAGATAATTATATATATATATATATATATATTTATTTATTTATTTATAACATCTATATATAAAAGCGTTACCGCTATAAAGTAAATATTCTCTTTAAAAATTTGCTTAACTGTTATGTTAGCCGCGAGATGGCAGTTGGAACAAATTTCCGCTACCTCTTGTGTGAATTGAGAATACTACATGTATAAGAAAATTGTATGCTTGTATTGGAATTCTTGGGTAGCTCAGTTGGTTAGAGCGCTAAAGGTACAGACTTTAGAGACTCGAGTTCAAATCCCGACTCAAGCATTCTTTTTTTTCTTTTCATAGTATATTACGATGCTAGGTTGGGAAGTAGCTTTTACAGAAGTGAGGAAAATGTTTGAAAACCGAGCGATAGCAACGTTTTTAATTTCCGAGATTCTGTAAAACACTTCACAAAAGTGCGTTGTACATGATTTTTTACACGATGGTGTTTTCAAAATAATAAATAATAATAAAACAATAACATCTTTGTTGGAAATATTTTCGTTCGTTATAAACAATTGACTAACGTTGACAGTGTGGGCAATGTTTATTAGTTGAAACTACAGGAGGCCTTGAGACCAATTAGTGATACAACGGCGGCAAGTACGTATTTATTGTTTTATATTGTTTTAAATAAAGTTCAGTTGATTTAAAACGCAGTGATTTATTTCGTATAATGTATATTAACACTACCTTTTAGATTTTTTTTTGTATATAGTATACATAGAGGGCACTGGTTTTACTTCCCACACGCAGTTTGTAATATGTAATATTACAGTATGGTTATTTAGGTTGACAACCCCTAAATGTCGCAAGTTGAACTTTCAATCATGGTCGTCATTGTTGTAAGTACGACAAAACGCACTAACGTACAAAAAATAAAAATTAAAAACACTACATAACAGTGAGATACTTCATTTTTATGAAGAAGTAAATATAATAGGACTATTTAACTCATGCCCCAAATGGGAGTCAATGACCAATCACGTTTCAATGATTTCTGTTTTACAACCAATCACAGTCGTGTTTCACGAAATATTTATCAGTATTAAATTTACCATATTAAAGAATGCTCCTCCTTTTTAATATTCTGAACAGGTCTGACCATTATATTGCAGTGACTGATCCTATAAGAAATACGGCTACCAGATTGTATATATATAGTGCATAGATGTCAACATATAGCGCTTGCAGGAGTTAATATAAAAACATTTGTAGCAATTTATTATACCACCAAAAAAAAAACACTGTTTGCACTTTCTTAAATGTATTTTTCCCCAGGTAATAATCCAGAAAAATATAATTGTCATATGTACATCATACGACATCAGAAATTAATTAATATACAGTTTGGTGTGTTTCATTTTTTCTCCACTAGAGAGCATTCTTACAATATTGCGTTCCTTTGGCAATAAATAGTATGATCTGGTTGCAGTGATAAACAAAATAAGCAGATGAAGCGTACCAATCGTTTCTCATTTGTTTTCAAACATCGCCGTTTACATTAAATATATAAATATTTTAAAATAACTATAGTTAAATAATGATTTGTGAGTAAAGAGCTTAATTTTATTCGTTAAATAGTCCTAACAAATGCCACGAGTGATTTCCAAATTATCGATAAATTCACGAAGTGAGTCGTGAATTTATCGATAATTTGGAAATCACTCGTGGCATTACTTATGACAATTATGTCTCACAGATTGCAATAAGCATGACGACAAAATGTAATTAGTATCATAGGCTGGACAGGACATATGGTAGAATAGGTAATGCAAGATGGGCATGGAAACTTATTGTATGGTAATAACCAAAAAAAAATGAAGCGGGGAATAATTTATTTAAATAAACAAGTGTGTGTGAGAGCTGTTTTTGCATCTCATTGACTGCGATGGCTAGGACATGTACGAATAGGGAATAAAGAAGGGCCTCGAAACCTGTAGGGAAAGCACCCAGTACTTAAAAATAGAATGTGGTGGGAGAAGAACATTAACCATGATTTTTACTTAAAAACGCAAGTGTTTGTAAGAGGTGTTGCGTCAGAGAAGATGAAGTCAATGTCCCAGTTGATCCTCAGGCAGCCAACCACTGATTTATCATCGATATTAACATGACGCCCGTCCGTTGCAATTTCCCATTGTTTGCTTAGTTGGCGGGAGAAAAAGCAAGTCCTTACGTAACCACATGCCCGTGTGACTAAGCATTGCTACAGTCTTATTGGTTGGCCAACCATTTTGTTTCTAACAAAGAAAGAATACAAATTAGGTTGTAATGTACAGCTGAAAACATGAATCACCATCTTTATGAAGCTATGTTAATAGAGAATGTATCTGTTAGATTTATGTCCAACAAAAACAAGTATAACTTATATTCATTTCTCAACATACTCATCATCATCCGTCACGAATTAGGCCTTTGTAGACCTGTTTCGGCCCCATCTAGCAGTCTTCCTGGTCGACGATGTCCTTTGGGCTTATATTGCATCATCATTTTTGCGATTCTTGAATTATACATTCTTTTTACATGTTCTAGCCAGTTTAATTTATATCTGTTGAATTTTTCTTCTACTGATTACTTACTTACTCACTGGCACTATCGAACCCGTAGGTCCATGGCCGCGCGGACATAAGCTCTCCATATATCCATATCCTGAGCTAATGCTTTCCAATCATTCCCTGTATAATCTACTTCCCTCAAATCATAGTTAATGTTATTCTCCCACCTCATTCTTGGTCTACCAACTGGGCGTTTTCCCTCTGGCTTCCCTACAAATAGCTTCCATGCAAGTCTTTCATTCCCCATACGTGCAACATGTCCTGCCCATCGCAGTCTACGAGACTTAACTGTTCTTATTATATCTGGCTTCCTATGAAGACCATGTAGTTCATTGTTATGTAGTCTTCTCCATTCACCTGTATGTTCATCTCTCTTTGGTCCAAAAATTTTCCTAAGTACTTTATTCTCGAATACTTCTACTTATAATTATTCTAATATTTTTTCATTCTTTTTTCGATACAAAAGAGAGTAGCCTATCCTGCTGTCCTGAGAAATTTCATTTCCGTTGCTTTGATTCTGCTCCCGTCTCCTTTTCTTAATGTCCAAATCTCAATTCTGTATAAATGGGAGGGCAATGCCAAAGTATTATATATTTTTATTCTTGTGATTTTTTGTACTAATTTAGCTTTTAATGTATTATTTATTTTTCGTCCACCGCTGTGGTCTCGAGGTAGCGTGCTGCTTGTCACGCAGCGGGCCCGGGTTCTATTCCCGGTCGGGACAGGCTTCTGGGTGAGGTTTCTTTCGGGGTTTTTCATCATCTGTAAGAAAAATGTCAGGAAGCTTAGGGCCCAACGGTCCCCGAAAATCATCCGGCCATCATCACCGTCATCATCATCCTTCACCGGTGTGGAAAGCAACGGGAAGCTACCACACCTATAATTCCCTAGTAAAGCTGCAAAGCATAGCGTGAAAATGCTATAATTACAGTGAAATACCTGTCCTCGGGCGGAATTACTATGGATGAATTTATTTTTCCTAAGATTTGTGTTAATTTGGTGATTTTCTTGTTCACATCTTTTTCATTTTGATAAGATATTTCACAACCTAAATAATAATTTAGCTGAAATTTTGTACTTGTTCTAGGCATTGGTTATTGTCTATTACCTTACTTTTGATTAGATCATCTCCTAAGAATGCCATTACTTTTGACGTTTGTACTCATATTTCCATTTCAAAATCTGTTAATATTTTATTTAGTGCATAAAGTCCTATTTGTAAGTTATCCTCTGAAATATACTCATCATCATCATCATCATTCAAAATATTTCTCCATTAATTCAAGAAAAATGAAAATTTGTTCAAATGTTGTCTGCCGTATCCTACGTACTCATCAGCGAGTACAATTTATTGTTCGATTTTGTTAGTTTCCTAAATTTATTTATTAGGGAATTCCGAAGGAATAGAGGCTAGCTATTGATGTTGTTTTCGTGAAAATATGTTTGAAAAAATTGTATAAATCCTCATTGATTCTATTTAGTAGACACATAATATAACCACGACAAACAGGTATATATATTAGGGTGTCCGAAGATATAAAGAAAGTTTTTTTTTCGCAAAATCAAATACGCACACCCTCTATTTTTTTTCTGTTTGACCTTAACAACTCAAATGATAAATATTATTGTGATTGGATCACAACAAACCCTGCCAACTTCATACAAAAAAAAATGTACTGGGTTATTATAGAAGGATTCTAGAAGCTTGGGCCTAAGTTAATTTATTAAATAAAACATCAATATGCCCAAAACGTATAACTATTTACTATTTTATAATAAAAAAAATGTTGAAAGTTCGTTCGCCGTAGTTAGCAAGTACTGGCATGTTTCGAAGCAAGTCGGCAAGGTTTGCCGTGGGCCTAAGTACACAAAATTGTTCTTAAAATTGTTTTAAAATGATACACATAAATTAAGAGGGTATGCGTTAATAATAAAATAGTCATATTTTTATAAACCCTAATATATATATATAGTCCACCGCTGTGGTCTCGAGGTAACGTGCTGCCTTGTCACGCAGCGGGCCCGGGTTCGATCCCCGGTCAGGGCAGTTTTTCTGGGTGAGGTTTTTATCGAGGTTTTTCCTCACCTGTAAAACAAATGTCAGGAAATATTTAAGGCCCAAACGAACCCCGAAATCATATAGCCATAATCATATCATTATAATCATCATCGTTCACCGGTGTGGAACGCAACGGGAAGCTACCACACTTATAATTCCCTAGTAAAGCTGGAAAGCATAGCATGAAAATGCTATGATTGCAGTGAAAGACCTGCCCTCGGGCAGAATTACTATGGATGGATATATATGTGTATGTATGTACATCAGCAAAATCGAACCATTTTGACTGTTGATTTTATCGAACCAAATATTTAATAACAGTTCTAAGACGAAATTAAATGAGAAAGACTTTTTTCGAAATTCAGCGAAATCGGATAATTATGAAAGTGGGGTTTAACTTAATGCTGAAATTTACAAAAAAATGGCTCCAGTTGCCGCCATTTTTGTTTTCTCGCAACAAAACTGTGCATGTAAAATTTGAATGAATCAGTAAGATGGAGATCGTTAATAATGAAATACAAGGACTGACATTGGTGCTTAGGTCATGAACCTCACGGTTCGATGGTGCCAATGAGTGAGATTGTTATTAAATTAAAATATCTGTCATATAATCAAAAGCACTTTTACAGACGGCCTTCGCATTATCCTCTTTGTAATGTTGAACAATGATAGAATGTGTGAGGTCATAATGCTAATGAGGGTCTGACAATCACAACTCCATCATCCGTGCAATGAGCAGACCATTTATAGTGTTACTATTCAAACTAGATGACTTCATATCACTGGGTTCGAAATTTGTGGAAGCCTGGACAAGATGAGAGTTTTCGTGTCATGTATTCTTCTCTATACCCGTACAACCTCACATAGGCAATGGGTACTCCTTTGTGGAAGTTACTTAAGGGGGTGATGGGTGAAATTTCTATTTTCTACATTTTTTTTGAGCTAGAGACTTGATTTTTTTGTACAAACATTCACTGCATGATACATAATTATGTGTTTAAGTTTCATTCTTGTGAGACATTTATTTTATGAGTTATTAAATATTATCTTTTTTTAAAAAATTGCATATATTATAATTAAATGGGTTCCACAATTTTTTTAGTAAAACGTCTGAATTTTTTACAAGACCCCTAAAATATTTAAAAAAAAACATCATGCAATAGAATTCTTATAATGTGAATACAAAGGGAGGGGGGGGGAAATGTTAACCTCTTGCGTGGAATTACAAAAAAAAATTAATAATTAAATACATTTTATTTTTTTATTTCTTAAAATAATACTTCAATCATGAAACCCATGCACTACTTTGTTACCCATTTTTTTAGGACATGCAATAAAAATTTGAACCTTCTAGGACAAAATTTCTGAATTCCAAATTTTGAATGTAAGTACAAACATGCAGTGAAAATAAAAGTGTGCATGCAGGTGGTATTTAACTGGAGCAGCCTTTTAACTCTGACGTAATTTAGGGCACTTAGAAGCGCCCCACAAGCCTCTAAAAACTTTGCCAACATATAGGCCTACATTAGAGTACAGGCTATTTTTTAGTACAAAAAAATGTCAATTTTGATCTCAAATGATCAATTTTTCGCCCACAATTCCTTCAAACAAGCTAACTTACTTAGTTTTATTTCCCTATATATATGTCAAAGAGTGACAAGTGGTTAGCTCATCACCTCAAAGACAGACCTAGTGGGCAATTTAGGTATTAAAAAAATTATTTTAAAAATTATAAAAGTATGTAGGCTAATGAAATATTTAGAGGAGTTAGTTGTCTAAAAATCTGCTCTATCAATTCCATTGTTCTACATTAATTTAACTTCACTAGAGTATAAAGTTCTAAATAACTGCAAATACTTACTTACTCACTGGCATTATCGAACCCGTAGGATCATGGCCGCACGGACATGAGCTCCCATACATCCCTATCCTGAGCTAATGCTTTCCAATCATTCCCTGTATAATCTACTTCCCTCAAATCATAGTTAATGTTGTTCTCTCGCCTCATTCTTGGTCTACCAGCTGGGCGTTTTCCCTCTAGCTTTCCTACAAGAAGCTTCCATGCAAGTCTTTCATTCCCCATACGTGCAACATGTCCTGCCCATCGCGGTCTACGAGACTTAACTGTTCTTATTATATCTGGCTTCCTATAAAGACCATGTAGTTCATTGTTATGTAGTCTTCTCCATTCACCTGTCTGTTCATCTCTCTTTGGTCCAAAAATTTTCCTAAGAACTTTATTCTCAAATAAATAACTGCAAATACATACATTTAATATAGGAAATTAATAAATTTTAACCTTTAATTTGTTTTTTATAAAGGCTAAACTTTTTATTGATATAGACATAGGCCTATATATATTTTTGAGAACTATTCCACTGGATCTGCTGTAGAGAATCGGGAGTAGTTCTTGAGAAAATGTAACAATATGACGATTTTCAGGAATTATTTATGGATTTAATGCCTTCACGGAAGACGCGGTGGATATAGTATGCATCTGTCGCGACTAAGATCCTAGGTTCGAATCCTAATGGTTCTGGATGTGTATTGGTGAAGGGCTATACCGGGATTTTTTGAGGCTTTCTCAGGGTTCTCCCGTTTCCCAATTTCATTCTACCTAACACTTTTCATTCTCCGGTTCCCTCTCCTTCATGTCATTTCATTTCATTTCTCATCCATTCCTTTCATATCACCCTTCACTTCGTTTCATGTTAGATGGGCCTAAATATAGTTTGGTTGGCAATCCACAGGCGTTGAAAAAATGTGGTTGTGGGGATCTAATGGGTGCCCACCAGGTGCTATCTCGTGACTCCGACCATGACCAATATAAAGGAGCAGAAACGGCCAACGGAAAGATTGTAGTCCCTCCTCGCGACCATGGGCCCAACCCAAAAATGGTGGTATGGGTCAAGGGAATAGAACCTGGTGTGTCTGGTCTGGAGGACGACCTACAACTTATATAACACCGTAGAGTAGACCTTAATTCCTCTCATCTCCATAATATTGAGACAGCGGAATAAACTTTGAGGTCGTGGTGTTCAGCTTCCCCTCCGAGTCTTAATAAATAAATAACAAATATCGATTTAGTTATATGTTGGTTCGAGTCCCCATGGGGAAGAAATTTTCTCATGCACTTTCGGCCAGTACGAGACCGTTGCACACCCAATATCGTAAAATATTTGGGTAGATATTATCGTCTCACTATGATGGTTGTCCAGCGACTCGTGCTTTGTTTCTCCTCAGCTGTTATATATAATTAAATACAAAGATGTCGGGAGCACGCCGTAGCGTAGTGGTTAAGGCTCTGCGCTACAACCCGGAAGGCTCTGCGCTACAACCCGGAAGGTCGAGGGTTCGAGTCCCGGTGGGGTCAGGATTTTTAAACTGACCCAAACCCTCTGGCGGCACCATGGCCCTAGGGTCGACTCAGCCTCTAACGGAAATAAGTACCAGACGCTTTTTCTGGGGGTAAAGACGGCCGTCACGCAGAGCTGACAACCCGGTTGACATCAAGTGCCGATTGTCCAGAAAAAGTGGGAGCCTTAACTTCCCACTACTCCAAGGGCCTCTCGAGGCCTGTCGTGGGATTTAAAAAAACAAAGAATAGGACTACCGCCACTACAATAATTCCGCATGTTAAGCATTGTCGCTCGGCACCCGCTTAGGCCTATATATAAACGGACAACCAACATAGTGGGGCGATAATTCAATACCGTAAGCGGTGGCTCCAGCTGGGGGACCCGAGGTATTGACTCCATGTCACCGTTACAGTGGCAGTATGATCGTTTACCTATATGATTAACACATGTGGATGTGAGGCCAGCAGTCGGATGGTAGGAAAAGCGCCCTCTAGGCCTGTCGCGCCATTGAGATTAGCTCAATATTATTTAAATCAGTTCAAAATTATTTTTTAATTAAGAGACAAAGAACCAGGTGTATTGAATGTATTTTATAGGCTGCCAAATATCTTGTGTTACCTAACATAGCTAATAACCACGTCACACTTAAATGTTAGAATTAGCAATTTCCTGCTGCATCACACTCTTATCAGCTATTTCCAAGATAACCCTGTAGCTAATTATACCGTGTTTCCTGTTCCCATTAACATTTACATAATGTTACCATTATTATTTACATAATGTCGCCGGCCACTAAACTCTATTCTAAGAGGTGAATCATAAAGTTATTTTTTGTCGATTTTCGTTCTAGGAATTTACCTGTTAGGCCTAAACCGATTATTATTATTTTATTATTATCATTATTATTATTATTAAAAATGAATATTAGGTATTCAATAGTAGATTATATAAGATAAAAGCAATTAAATTGGTATCGGAATGTATGACGAATACTAGAAGAAAGGTTACCCAGAAAAAACTTTGGAATGGTGTTCACCTAGAAGAAGGATAGGAGAACCTCGAAACTCGTGGATGTAAGAAATATGAACTGGAAAGATGACTGGAGGACATGGAGTGGAGGATTAGAGATGAATGGAGAAGGTAAATAAAACTTTAGGCACAGAAATATATGTAAACATTGAAAATCTGTATACAAATAAAAATATTATTATTATTATTATTATTATTATTATTATTATTATTATTATTATTATTATTATTATTATTATTATTATTATTATTATTATAGTCCACCACTGTGGTCTCGAGGCAGCGTGCTGCCTTGTGACGCAGCGGGCCCGGGTTCGATCCCCGGTCGGGGCAGTTTTTCTGCGTGAGATTTTTATCGGGATTTTTCCTCACCTGTAAGACAAATGTCAGGAAAAATTTAAGGTCCAAACGGTCCCCGAAATCATATGGCCATCATCATCATCCTTATCATTATCATCATCGCCATCACCATCCTTCACCGGCGTGGAAAGCAACGGAAAGCTACCACACCTACAATTCCCTAGTAAAGCTGCAAGCATAGCATGAAAATGCTGTGATTGCAGTGAAGGACCTGCCTTCGGGCAGAATTACTATGGATGGATGGATTATTATTATTATTTATTATTATTATTATTATTATTATTATTATTATTATCATCATCATCATCATATAACTAGAATAAGAAGAATAACATTTAAATAATTTGATTTAACTTTTTTTAGAGAAGATGACAAAAGTATCTGTTATGAATCCATACATATAACTGAAATAATGATAGATTTATATATTTTAAGTTTAATATTTTTTTAGAGAAACTGGGATAAGAATCTCTATAATGCATACTTACTTACTTACTCACTGGCACTATCGAACCCGTAGGTTCATGGCCGCTCGGACATAAGCTCTCCATACATCCCTATCCTGAGCTAATGGTTTCCAATCATTCCCTGTATAATCTACTTCCCTCAAATCATTCTCTATAATTTCTAGAATTGTTTAAAGATAAATCCACACTTAATTAACACAAGAATTGTAATAATGTCATAATAAGAATCAGAAATGTAAATTTTTCGTTAGAATAACTTTTTTTACTACTCTTCATGGCTGATTCTCCTTAAACGGTTTTAAAACGTTGACATTTGTATCATTTATCAAGAGAGTCTGCAAACAGGTAAAGGTATGCAGCGTATCATTGAACAAAGAATGCCTCATTCTGACTCGTATTCTAAATAAGTCGCCAAGGTCAGACATACTGATTTACGAAACAATGAGGCTTTTCCCACATGTCAGAACGCAAAGCTACACAAATATTCATCTCATTGCTCTGGTATTTTCCTTGTTTATTGGTGATTCCCGCTACTCCTATTTTTTGTTACTCACTATGTCTAATTTAGCCAGTGTTGCCAATTTAGCCAGTTCGTGGCTAGATCTGGCCATTTTCAAAATATAACTAGCTGCAAATTTGTGAAAAAGCTACTAATGGCTTTTCTGGCCATTTGTCGTATATTCTTTAGCTACTTATAGCCATTTTTCTTTACAATTTAATTATTTATATAAATTCTGTAATTAATAACTGATGGATATTAATAGATTTTGCCACAAAAAAAAGCAAAATGAGTACTTTTTTTCGAAGAAGAATACCACCCCAAAAAATGTGGACTGCCGCTTATGGTATTATCAGGGATTCCTAATCTGTGGTATTACTAATCAGTAGGGAGCGGATTTTTATATACTAAAAGTTAAGATTGCAACACAGTGTATTAAGGAGTTAGGCTTATGACTGTATTTTGTTTTGTTTCCACACACAAACATTTGAATAGTAATTATAATGAGAAGTAAGACTTTTGACTGTCTTTTATCTTGTTTCACATACAAACAGTTGAATAATATATACTGTACTATCTGCATTGCAATCTTATATTTTATTACATAAAAATCCGCTCCCTACTAATCAGATGGGGGCACGCCGTAGCGTAGTGGTTAAGGCTCTGAGCTACAAGCCGGAGGGTCGAGGGTTGAAGTCCCGTTGGGGTCAGGATTTTTAAACTGACCCAAACCCTCTGGTGGCACTATGGCCTTGGGGTCGACTCAGCCTCTAACGGAAATGAGTACCAGACGCTTGTTCTGGGGGTAAAGGCGGCCGTCACGCAGGGTTGACAACCCGGCTGACAAAAAGTGCCGATTGTCTAGAAAAAGTGGGAGCCTTAACCTCCTACTATCCCAAGGGCCTCCGGGCCTGTTGTGGGATCACTTTACTTTTTTACTAATCAGATAGGCCATGTATTAATAGATCAGGCTCAAGTCTATATAATTTTAAGAAGAAAAGTGCAAGTGCAAACTATGTGGCTCGCACTGCGACCGATATCACCTATTACAGTGTAAAAATATAGGGACATCGATAACAGACTTCTGTAAGACACGAAAACAATTATTTCTACATGGCCATGGGCTGCAATAATACCTTCTTCTTCTTCTTCCTTCCAAGTATTAGGCCGAGGCCTGTTACGATCCTATAGAAAATTTTCCCTTATGGAAAATTCTCATATAAGACTTGAAAGCATAATAATAGTCCCTTCGATTGGTTGGTGGCCAAAAGAAGGTAAGACCAGTGATGGGGCTGCCATCTTATAGCCTCTGGCCAGGCTTTTCTGGAGAAGAAAAGAAAATAAAGGAAAGAAGAAATGGGAAAAAAGGAAGGACTCCCTAGCCCTCGGATGGCCTAATAGCGTTGGGGTCGAAAAAACAAGAGTTAACCAAGAGAGGTTAGATAGTAAAGTTAAAAGATTGCAAAACACAAGTAAGTGGAAGAAATGTTTTGCACAGCTTGGGCATCTTGTGGTCGCCATCCACATATCCCCTAGATGAGGACCCCTGAGGGGTGCAATAATACCTATTATTATTAAATATAGGTCAACATACGAGGGTAGTAGATAGTAATTCAGATTCCACCTAGTGAAAGTAAGATATAAACAAATAATATCCCATAGAAATAGAATTTCTGGTGAGAATAGAATAAAACTATAACTTAGATAAACTTATAGACAAAGAAAACTTTTTAAAATTCAGAATTGTAGAATATTTCGTTATAAGAATATATTTATTTCTTAAAATAGACTTTATATTCATAACTTAGTCACTATATTATAACTGCAGTAATTCCAATAGCGTGAAAGAAAAAATAATGACATAAAATTGTACTTCAGAGATACAAATTGATACGCTTTTAATATACAGCTTCCTCAGCGGATACAAGTTGCATTTCAGCCATTTATAGCAAATTTAGAAATCAGTTTTAGCTACTTTTTCTCATTGGGTGTTGGCAACTCTGCATTTAGCGTATAAACATTTACAAAAATGTTGGAAAATGGAATGTTACTATAAAAATCACAGAAGCAGATGCATATGAACAAACTATGAAAAAACTAACTAGCTGGCACAATCGAACCCGCAGTTCCATAGTCGCGTGAACATACGCTCTGCATTTAGGCCCGCCATAAGCATGGCACGCGGGGGGCAAATTGAGCGATCGAAATATATGATAAAAAATAATATTAAAAGATTCCGGGCTACGTAGTCGTGGTCTATAACTGGTGTTTCTTCTAGACGTTTCTCCCTGAACTGAGAAGGGCATCTTCAGTGGCGAGTGCTTCTACAGTCCAGCCGCTCAGTCTCCGGCCCTGACGTTTTCACGACAGTATTGCCGATATGGATATTCAGTGAAGGGGCCGCTTTATGTACCACGCGATTAGTAGAAATATAGCCGACAACATCGCAGTAATTTCAACCCTCACTAGCGGCGTCAAGAGCAGTGATTGGTTGTAGAATACGTTCACTTCCACTTCAACTATTTCCTTATTCGAAGTAGGGGGTGAGTTTCTCCCTTTACCCCTAGTACAATCTAAACGCCAAAGCCGGAGACTCAGCGGCGGGACATTAAGCGGTGTTCTCTTGTCGTAGACTTGTCGAGTTTATGATAAGGGAACACCACCTAGAAGCACTAGCCACTGAAGATGTCCTCCGCAGTTGAGGGAGAAACGTCTGGAAGAAACACCAGTTATAGACCACGACCACATAGCCTGGAATCTTTTAACGTTATGATTACCGGCCGTGAATGTCTGCATTCCACAATACGATAAAAATATATTTAATTGATACATAAAAAATATTCAAAGTTATAAGACCCAGCTAAAACATAACAAATGTCATCGCATGGAGAATGAAACCCGTACAGCACCGGTGCACAATTACTATTTTACATGGTGTTGATACTGTGATGTATTGGTAAAAGGTAAAGGTATCCCACTACAGGCCCTTGGGGTAGTAGGAGGTTAGGGCTCCCACTTTTCTGGACAATCGGCACTTGATATCAGCCGGGGTTGTCAGCCCTGCGTGACGGTCGTCTTTACCCCCAGAACAAGAGCGTCGGATATTCATTTCCGTTAGAGGCTGAGTCGATTCCCAGGGTCATAGTACTGCTCGGGACCCAGCTCCGTGTGTCTGAAAGGAATTTGCTGACTCAGCTGTTAGTATATGAGAAGCATAGAAGTGTACCTCCTCCCACTCCGCATACTACCCCCCGCAAACACACAGAGCTTGGTCTCGAGCTGTACCGCCAGAAGGTTTAGGTCAGTTTAAAAATCCTGACCCCACCGGGACTCGAACCCTCGACCTTCCGGCTTGTAGCGCAGTGCCTTAACCACTACGCTACGGCGTGCACCTCATCTAATGGTATCTACCAGAATTAAGATGCGAAACGTCTGTGGAAAATTGGAGCAGTTTCGTAGACAACGCCTCTCTTACCGGGTCAGGTAAGTTTGTTAGACAGTACCTATAGTCGTATTCTATCCATCCATAGTAATTCAGGTCTTTCACTGCAATCATAGCATTTTTAATGCTATGCTTTCCAGCTTTACTAGGGAATTAGGTGTGGTAGCTTCCCGTTGCTTTCCACACCAGTGAAGGATGATGATTATGATGGCCATATGATTTCGGGGACCGTTCGGGCCTTAAAGTTTTCCTGACATGTGTCTTACAGGTGAGGAAAAACCCCGATAAAAACCTCACCCAGAAAAACTGTCCCGACCGGGGATCGAACCCGGGCCCGCTGCTTGACAAGGCAGTACGCTACCTCGAGATCACAGCGGTGGACTCGTATTCTATGGCAGGAAGGAATCACCTAGTCATCAATATTTTTTCTCAGTCTGTACTGTAGATACTTAACTACTTGTACGCATTCGAACAGAACTATCACACATTAAACTGTAATTACTTTGTTTTGTTAACAGTTCTTCCTTCTAGGATATGTCTATCTAACAATATAATTTATAATATTTTAACTTGGTTAGTTGTATATTTCAATGTATCACCTGTCAATGTAAAATACAAGCGCAAAAATAGCAAATATCGTAAGTATCTACGTTCCTAGTAAATGTCTGTTAGTATCATTTACATAATTAAATCGTTACAAACTTAAAATAGTTAAGACTCTAACTAACTCAAATTAACTCACTGGCACTATCGAACCCGTAGGTTCATGGCCGTGCGAACTTAAGCTCTCCATACATCCCTATCCTGAGTTAATGTTTTCCAATCATCCCCTGTATAATCTACTTCCTTCAAATGTTAATCTTCCACCTCATTCTTGGTCTACCAACTGGGCGTTTTCCCTCTGCTTTTCCTGCAAGAAGCTTCCATGCACGTCTTTCATTCCCCATTCGTGCCACTTGTCCTGCCCATCGCAGTCTACGAGACTTAACTGTTCTCATATCTGGCTTCCTATAAAGACCATGTAGTTCACTGTTATGCAGTCTTTTCCATTTACCTGTCTGTTCATCTCTCTTTGGTCCAAAAATGTTCCTAAGAACTTTATTCTCAAATACTCGTAATCTCCTTTCCTCCCTTAAAGTAAGAGTCCATGTTTCACATCCATATAATATAACTGGTAGAATAATTACTCCTGGCGCGACAGGCCTACAAGGCCCTTAGCCTACCAGCCGGCTGCTGGCCTCACATCCACATGTGTCAATCACAGAGGTAGATGATAATCAGCCAGTGTAGGGGTGACAAGTAGTCAGCATGTCGAGTACCCCAGCAGTTATAGCTTGTTTTCTCAACCTGGAGCCGCTACTTATTGTAGCTACCCATATGCATCACGATGCTGGGTGGGCACCGGTCCCATACTGGCCGAAATACCATGAAAAAATGTCTTCCCCATGGAGACTCGAACCAGCGCAAGTCCCGTAGCTCTGCGCCAAGGCTTCCTGCCTTAACCACTCGCCTACGGCGCGGGACGGTAGAATAATAGTTCTATATATTGTCAGTTTAACGTTTTTTTGAAAGGAGTTGGGAAGTCAAAAGTCTATGTAATGCATAATAATACGCATTTTCAGAATTGAGCCTATGTTTAATTCCCTTGTGCATCTCATTCCTGTTAGTGATTATTGTTCCTAGGTATTTGAAATAGTTACGACTCTGGGGGCAACAGGTACCCAGAACATCCAGAATCGCGAGAATGACTTATAAAGAACCGACTTCATCTGTTTATAGATGGAACATTTTCTTTAAATTTAAATGAGACAAACATCGAGTACAATTAATTTATTTTTAAAATAAATAATATAAATCGATTCACAATTGGCGAAGATTTCGCGTAACATTCAAACAAAAAAAAACTATTTTTGCGCGATAGTGCGTTTTGTCGTACTTACAGCAATGGCGACCATGATTGAAAATTCAACTTCCTAAATTTCGGGGTTGCCATCTAAAATAATTTTACTGTAATATTACATATTACAAACCTCGTGCGGGAAGTAAAAACATCTGTCCTTTATGTATACTACGTACAATGTATATTATACAAAAAATATACCCAAAAGGTTGTGTTAATATACATTATACGAAACATATCACTGCATGTTAATTGAACTGAATTATTAATTAAGTTATGAAACCATCCCTTGTACCAAAAAAACACCAGATTACGTTTAGGGCCTATATAACGCTTTGACTAGACCAGTGTTGACCAATGGTAGTGAAGCTTGGACACTAAAAAGACAACATGAAAGCAGAATAACGGCTTGTGAAATGAGATTCATGCGCAGAACAGCGGGTTACACCAGATGGAATCGGAAAAGGAACACCTATATCTTAAAAGAATTGAAGACTACATCAATTTTGGAATATATTAAACAGTACCAATTAAATTGGAAACACCATCTTGAAAGAATTAGTTCAAATCGGATTCCCAAAGCTGTTTATAATTATATACCAAGAGGACGAAGATCTCTGGGCCGTCCTATGAAACGCTGGAGGGAAATTTTTCTATAGAATCGTAACAGATCTTGGAAGGAAGAAGAACAACTTTATTTGAAACGATATAACACAATAAACAGGCCTACGTACTTGCAGCCATTTTATCACTGATTGGTGCCATGGCTTGCTGTAGTCTCAACTAATAAATATCAGAAACTGGATATAATGGTGGCCATTTTCATGAAGAAGGTATCTTAAAACCTAAACGACTGAAATTCAATCTAATAACTTACTCTAGACAAAAAAGGACATATATAAGGTCAGAATGAGTCAATTTTGTAAGCATTTTTGGTTAACTGACTTATGCTGCACCTCGTATATATACGTTATTAAACTAGCAAAATCATACCATAAATTGAATGTGGTGAGAAATTCGCTTACTTTACGCATTTCTGTAAGAGGGACTTTTTGTGAAGATGCATAGAAGAAAATCCATACAAGAAATGGATGGAATTAAACGTTTGTATGCGAGCTTAATCTATAAATAAAGATTACATATATGAGGGGTTTTCACTATTAGAAGGCGAAATACGTATTTCTACAATGTCTTATATAAGTTTGTTTCGTAAGCACGGGTTGACTGTATTAGTCAAACAGTTCCAAGTACGTTATGCAGTCATCAGACACAATTCATACATAACCACTCGTTGCGTTATATTTACGAAAACCTGCAACATATAATCTATTTTCTGACTATTTAACTCATGCCCCAAATGGGAGTCAATGACCAATCACGTTACAATGATTTTTGATTTAAACCAATCACAGTCGTGTTTCGCCTAGAATTTACCAACTAAAGTTTATCATAATAAAAAAAGCACCTCTGTTTTAACATTCTGAATAGGTCATAGCATTATTTTGCAGTTACTGACTCACTAAGAAATACGGCTACCAGATTGTATATATATATATAGTGCATGAATGTCAACACATACCGCATGCGGGAGTGAATATAAAAACATTTGTAGCAATTGATTATACCACCAAAAAAAGAAACCGCTGTTTGCACTTTCTTAAATGATTTTTTTACCAGAAAAATATAATTGTCATATTTATGTCATAGGACATCAGAAATGAATTAATATATAGTTTTATGTTTCATTTTTTCTCCACTAGAGTGCATTCTTACAATATTGCGTTCCTTTGGCAGTAAATAATATGAACTGGTTGCAGTGACGAACAAAAGAAGCAAATGAAGGGTACGAATCGTTTCTCGTTTGTTTTCAAACATCGCCGTTTACATTAAACATATAAATATTTTAAAATAACTATAGTTAAATAATGATTTGTGAGTAAACAGCTTAATTTTATTCGTTAAATAGTCCTAACAAATGCTGCTCTTGATTTCCAAATTCTCTAGATAAATTCACTCCCCACTTCGTGAGTCGTGAATTTATCGATAATTTGGAAATGATAAATATATTTTAACCTTAAGTTTCCAGCAATTATTCTCCAGCCATAATTTAAAAAAAACAATCATCACAAAGCTTCTCTAGATCCATGCAGTCACATTATAATCATATGCATGTGAATTCAAAGTAAAATTCGACAAAACACATGGAAAATAAAGTTTCCTCCCTCCTTCCCAAAGTGGTATATCCATCCATAGTAATTCTGACCGAGGGCAGGTCTTTCACTGCAATCATAGCATTTTTCATGCTGTGCTTTGCAGCTTTACTAGGGAATTGTAGGTGTAGCTTCCCGTTGCTTTCCACACCGGTGAAGGATGATGATGATGATGATGATGATAAGGATGATGATGGCCATATGATTTCGGGGACCGTTTGGGCCTTAAAGTTTTCCTGACATTTGTCTTACAGGCGAGGAAAAACCCCAATAAAAACCTCACCCAGAAAAACTGTCCCGAGCAGGGATCGAACCCGGGGCCGCTGCGTGACAAGGCAGCACGCTACCTCGAGACCACAGCGGTGGACAAGTGGTATACGGACTATTAAAATGGTTTTCAAGTGCCTACATCCCAAAATATTGTAGAATATTAACAAACTCATACGTAACAAATATTTATTTTAATTTGTCCACCACTGTTGTCTCGAGGTAGCGCGCTTGCCTTGCCACGCAGCGGACCCGGGTTGGTTACCAGAATGACGAAATGACAACATGGTGGAATTGTATTAAAAAACACATCACACATTAGACCTATATAAATATGCCTCCCCACGTTTACATGTCTTACAACAATGAATTCCATACTAGATTTTTTCATCATTGCCTTCAATGTTTATAGGCGTACATCACAATTTATTCGAAACATATAAAACATAGGCTATTAGAATTTTCATAATAACCTAATCTAATAAAAATTACCTAACCTAAATAACAAACAAACAAACAAACAAACAAACAAAGAAACAAATAATAATAATAAGAAGAAGAAGAAGAAAAATAAGAAAAGTGAAACTGTTATTAAGAGATGGAAAAACAGTGCCAACACGCCTTTGTTTACAGAGCTCATGAGAGACACCTATTTTATAGAGGACATCAGATTACAACACTGGCTACCATCTACAGAACCCTATCAGAAACTAATTAAGATCAGGGAACAGAAGAAGAGAGAGATAGACCTAAAGTTCTACACCACACCAGCCATGCTGGATGGTAGTTGGACCAGAGAATCTAACACTCGGAGACACGTCATAACGAGATTCGCAATACACGGTTTTCACAGTAAAATTTGTGCGTAGAAGAAATTCCACGAGCCGTCAGAAGATTGCAAATGCCTGCTATGCGGAGAAAGATGTAGAAAATACCACATCTTAATGTGTGCAATAGAACGAAATCGACAACTTTGTCATTCCTTTGACAGCAGGACGTGAATTGTGATGACTATTTAACTCATGCCCCAAATGAGAGTCAATGACCAATCACATTTCAATAAATTTTGATTTACAACCAATCACAGTCGTTTTTCACCTCGATTTTATCAATTTAATTTCATCATATTAAAATCAAGCTCCTCCTTGAATAGGACATAACATTATTCTGCAGTGACTGAATGTGGCTACCAGATTGTATATATAGTGCACGAATGTTAGCAGATAATGCTTGCGGGATGTAATATAAACACAAAAAAAAACACTGTTTGCACTTTCTTAAACGAATTATTTTCCAGGAAATTACGCAAAAAAATATAATTGACATATTTACATCATAGGACATCAGACATTAAATAATAACCAAAAATGTTGGTTATAAATTTCTCCACTAGGGTGCATTCTTACAATAATCCTTTGGCAATAAATAATATGATCTGGTTGCAGTGATAAACAAATGAAGCATAATCTTTTCTCATTAGTTTTCAAACATCGCCGTTTACATTAAATATATAAATATTTTAAAATAACTATATTTAAATAATGATTTGTGAGTAAACAGCTTAATTGTATTCGTCAAATAGTCCTAACAAATGCTACTCTTGATTTCCAAATTCTCTAGATAAATTTACTCCTTACTTCGTGAGTCGTGAATTTATCGATAATTTGGAAATTTCTCGCGGCATTACTTATGATAAAATACACTGAAAGTAAATAAGGGTAAAACAGTAAGTTTTTTTTTTCTCAATACAATGGGAAATCTCACTGCCTAATACACAAGTATATATAAGTAACACATTGTGCGGTTATGTGAATTCGTAGCATATAATATAAGAATCCGTTATTCTAGAAGGTGAATACATGTTCACCGTTATATTTACTCTGTTCCACGTGACCTTATTGTCGGATGACAAATTCTCATAAGGATAAAAGAGCATCACAGTTTTAATCGAATATAAAAAAAATGATACAGGCTTCCTGGAAGAAAATTAATTAGAACAAAAAACATATTATTTCAAATTAATATAAACAGAATCCTCCACTATGGGTCGAATAACGAGTAGGGCCCCTGGTTGAGTGAGCTTTTTAAATGGCTTTTCGTAACTTATTAAAGGTGTCAGGGAAACTTTTAAGATCACTCGAACAAAATGTTACTATCAAATTACTAAGTAAAGTAGAAAAACAAACATTGCTGAAGTTACATAAAGTGATTGCACTGCAACTACGTGATAGTGAGAACTGGACATTAACTGCATACCAGTTAAAACAAATAGAATCTTTAGAAATTATATTTCTTCGATCTGTGGCAGGTTATACGTTGTTAGATCATAGAAGAAGCACATATGTCAGAATGAACTAAATATATAACCAATTATGGCAATAATCGAAAGATCCATCCATAGTAATTCTGCCGAGGGCAGGTCTGTCACTGCAATCATAGCAGTTTCATGCTAACTTTGCAGCTTTACTAGAGAATTATAAGTGAAGGATAATGACGATAATTAAAATATAAAATTATGGAATATTCACCTGAAAGGTCCGTCTCCTCAACTTAATTAGTTATTTAACTGTAGCGCTTTCGGGACTTGCCCATCATCGTCAGGATTCAAAACTGGTGTTTCACTGAAGATCTGGTAGAGGGGGTTACCAGATCACCAGATAACCCTCTCTACCAGATCTTCAGTAAAACATCAGTTTTGAATTCTGCCGATGATGGGACAAGTCCCGAAAGCGCTACAGTTAAATAACTAATTAAGTCGAGGAGACGGACCTTTCAGGTGAATATTCCATAATTTTATATTTTAATTTTGAATAATACCTCAACGGAACACATCATGAATCTTATAAAAGTTGATGATGATAATGATAAGGCTGAAGAATGAACTGAATATGTAACCAATTATGGCAATAATCGAAGGATCCATCCATAGTAATTCTGCCTGAGGGCAGGTCTTTCACTGCAATCAAAGCAATTTCATGCTATGCTTTGCAGCTTTACTAGGGATTTATAGGTGTGGTAGCTTCCCGTTGCTTTCCACACCGATGAAGGATGATGATGATGATGATGGCCGGATGATTTTCGGGGACCGTTGGCCTCTAAGCTTCCTGACATTTGTCTTACAGGTGAGGAAAAACCCCGAAAAAAACCACCTGCGTGACAAGGCAACACGCTACCTCGAGACCACTGCGGAGGACGATATATGGAAGTAATTGGACAGACGTTCAACGCATGTCACCAACTAGAATAGCAAAAGCCGTCCTGAACTATAATCCTATAGGAAAAGTAAGTGTTTGGCGACCTACGAAGAGATGACGTGAGCAGTTTTAAACCGGAATGGGCCAATAGACCTAAACCTTGATGTTGAGGGAGATGAAATTACTAAGGAGCAAATTCGTATATCCTAAAAAACAATTACGATAAATATTTGTCGTGGTCAGCTTCGATATTTTCTTAGTAGGATCGATGACGATTTGTACAAATGTCACACAATTAAATTATAAAATTATAAAATAATTACCTAAAAGGTCCGTCTCTTCAACTTAAAAATTATTAATTATCTGTAGCACTTTCGGCACTAGTCCCATCATCAGCAGAATATTATCTGTTGACCCCTGATTCAATACTGGTGATTTGCTGAAAATCTGGTAGATGGATTACACGTACTGGGTGCGTTTTCGTTTATCAGATGATCGTTGTTAACTGCCTACAAAATTTCCAACGAAAATTCCAAAATTAACAACCATCTCATAAATGAAAACGCATCCAGTACGTGTAATCCCCTCTACCAGATTTTCAGTGAATCACCAGTACTGAATCAAGAGCCAACAGATAATACTTCTGCTGATGATGGAACTAGTCTCGAAAGCGTTACAGATGATAATTTTTAAGTTGAGACGGAACTTTTAGATAACTATTCTATAATGTAATTGTGTCACTAATAGTTCAACGGAATTTTATCCTGAATTTTATTCATGTTGACTGTACAAATGTTCTTAATAAAACGTGACTCATAAAGAACTATGGCTTTAGATCAAATTACTAATTGTATCATACCTTTAACTTTTAGTATAATCCTAATAGGCCTGCACCTTAAGGTGAAATAGGGTTTGTAAATGTCAGATGATGATAATTATAACAATCTTCAGGATAGGTAGATTATGCAAGGGTTAATTGGAAAACATTATCTCAGGATAGGGATGTATGGAGAGCTTATGCTCGCGCTGCTATGAACCTAGGGGTTCGACAGAGCCAGTGAGTTAATTAGTCAATAATAATAACAATAATAATAAGTCCACCGCTGTGGTCTCGAGGTAGCGTGCTACCTTGTCACGCAGCGGGCCCTGGTTGTATTCCCGGTCGGGACAGGCTCCTGGTTGAGGTTTTTATCGGGGTCTTTCCTCACCTGCAAGACAAATGTCAGGAAGCTTAGGGTCCAACAGTCCCCGAAAATCATTCGGCCATCATCATCACTCTTATTATCATCATCATCCTTCACCGGTGTGGAAAGCAACGGGAAGCTACCACACCTATAATTCCCCTAGTAAAGCTGCTATGATTGCAGTGAAAGACCTGCCCTCGGGCAGAATTACTATGGCTGGATGGAATAATAATAATAATATTTTCATGAAAACAGCTCCGATGGCCAAATTCCTTGGGCTTTTGCTAAAAATGATGATATGTGGTGTAGGCCTAATTATGGCACATAAAGAAAAACAAAAACAGTTTATATAACACGATTATGCGTTTATCTTATCAACAGCGACATATTCACTGTTTAACAATAGAACTTATGAACTATTGACTGAAGAAAGTAAACAAATTCCAAGAAAAGTAAATGCGTCTTCAATGAGTAACAGGTAAATTATTTTACATGATTATTTATCATTTATAGTAATTAACATTTATTAAATTACACTCAGTAACAAAAAAAAGAAACTTTTTTTTGTATCAGAGAGAAAAATATGTGATTCTGATAGTATTTTTTCTCGTGAATTCAAATATATCGGTTTTCTCCATCACGCCAGGTTTCCGAGAGACAGAAATGTATAATTTCAAATACTTTGATATTTTCTACATTCGTAACTACACAATATTCGAACATTCGGACTCGCCTAGAAAGAAAGAAATGACGATTTTCTGCTATATTTCGCCTGTGGAGCATCCCTCTTGATGGCCCAACAATAATCGGCCAGCATATTAGGATTCCATTTGCCTTGATATCTCTTTTCCATAGCTGAAATCTCCTGATGAAAGTGTTCCCCGTTTTATTTTACAATGGACAAACGGACGAAAAAAAAATATTAAAAAAATGTTATTTAAATCCATTAATTGAAATTGAAATAAAGAAACTGTGGGTGATGGAGAAATTTCGAATACATATTTGAAAATACGATAAAAAACTGCATCAAGTACAACTATTGGTACTCATGAGACAAAAATCATATTAACCAGTGTTATTAACACATATTAGTAAAATTGATTTGTGCAAAATTCTGATTAAACGTTTAAGAAGTTATGGAATTGAAACATTGGTCGTAGGCAAAAATTATGAAAACGTCTTCGTGTTTTCGAAAGGAAATTATTGAGAGTCATAATTTGGCCCAATAAACATTGATGTAGAATGGGGTATTAGGTACAAGGAGCTATATATGCCTAAAGATGTAGACATTGTGTCGTATTAGATGTATGCATCATCTACTTCACTGCAAGCTATACGGGGGGGGGGAAAGACCAGCGCATATAAAGAATCGCTACATAGTGCTGCGTAAAGCGAATAAATGAAATCTTCAAGACACTAAATTAAACATTATAAATGGATGGGACTAAAGCAATAACTCAAACACAGTCTAAACATTAACTCAAACACTGTACAACGAAGGACCAATTTTCATATTTTAACACATATCTTTGACTAAATGCCCTGCGATATATCCACAGGGTAAAAAGCTGGTTATAGGAATTTGTACAAATATATATTACTCGACAACATTAACTTTCAATGCGGAAAAACTGGGAACTAAAGAATGTGGTAAGGGTGAGTAAGGGTTGGAGGTAGTAGATCCCTTGTCTCAGGTGTGCGAACAGGATTTCACTTCAAAGTGGGGATGCAATATGCCTTGCCACTGCCTTCACTACAGCTAAGGGTGCGAACTACAAGGATCAAATATGAAATTTAAAAAAACATCGCGAAATTCAGAAACGATCGCGGCGAGACCAATCCTGTACTCTGATTGGCTCTTGGAACTCGTCACCAAAAGCGTAAAATATAAAAAATTAACAACTCTAGGAACTTGAAAACGTATCATAAATTAATTAAACAAGCAAATCCATTCGATAACTTCAAAAAAACTTAATATTAGAACCATAAAACATTTAGAAAAGAAATCGCGACAATCCGCGAAAAACCGCGAACTCAGCATTCGGAGTGGGGACCAATACGGCCTCCTGATTGGCTCACGGGACATCCTACCTAAAAGCCGAAATAAACAGCTCAATAAAATAAAAAATAAAAAATCCAATCAAACAATTAATGTCCGGAATCAATTATAACATCAAAATAACCCAAAAATACTAATTCAAAAAAAATAATAAAGAACAAAACACTGGAACCTCCCGACCAATCAGCGCACGAGAAAAGCGCCAAGCATCACTTGCCAAACACTCATTGGTGAAAACAAGTGAACTCGCAAAAAGACTCTACAATATTTCGCTGCTCACCAACATTTAACAAATAAAAAACAAAAATGAAAAATGATGATGATAATAAAAAAATCATACAATCTTTCGAAAACACAAAATTAAGCTAGCTGGAAACTTGCCGCTGCTGGTCATCCAAAGCCTCAATTACCATCATCAAGCACTTAGATGTTCAATCAAAATTAACCGGGACAAATGGACTGTGTCTTGGAACCCGGGGTTCCTCTCTTAAAGAGGGACCGAAGGACTGTTCGCCACTGAGTAAATCAGTCGTAGGACAGACCACTATTCGTATTCGCAGTGACAGTGTTTATTATCCGTCAGTCGTGTATAGTCAGTAGTTAGTGACAATCTAAAGTGAGAAAGTTATACCCTTTATTCACAGTATATACACATTTTAGTCTGCCAGACAGTTGTTGGAAATCAGTGCTGATTTAATTTCTCTGTACGTCACATTATCCAGAAACCCATAGGCATACAAACTCCGATGACCTTTCATTAACTTCATCTCCTATTTCAAGTAGGTATACCATTATACTTTGCCACTGATTATACCACTTGCCCAGTCATTCGCTTGTACCAACGGTGGAAGGAGATACTTTTCCCCTCTTCAACACTAGTGCCATTGCTTCCCCTCACCGGCTAAATAGTTAATGCGGTCGAGTATTAGGCTATCGCTATATCAAAGTATACAGACTGAAGTAGGCTGGGTATAAGTTCCAATTATACATTACCTTGCATAAAATACTTTACAACTGTGAAAGGAAAAAGACTCAAGGGTAGGCCCAAATTTAAATGGGAATATAGAATATAAAGAATGTAAAAGTGCTAGGAAAAATTAATTGGGGAACATTAAGTCTTCATAGAGAAGCTGGGCAGGAACTTCAGAACAAGACCGCAGTCCAAAGAGAGTTGTTGTGGCAGCAATGATGATGATTGTGATTAACATTGATTTTCTTTTCTTTCTTCTCCTTAGTTTATATTTCCCTTTGTGTGTACTTTTATTTGTCCTACGTCACCCCTATCCTATACGGACACGAACTATAGGGAAAGGATTTTAACACTATAGCATATAATTACTTCTCAATCACACAAGGGCGTGGAAGGCCTTCCCAGATGAGTAATCAGTTCAATGTTGTGGCCACCTCCGAGACAACACGAACATTTAAGACAAGGCACACAATTTACATAAACAAGGAGGATATGATATGGATGATTATGATGACTAGATGGTGTTCGGGAACTATGTTGGCAATTGGGTATAGTGGAAACGTGACTAAACATATCGTCAGTAGAAATATTATCCAATAAATATTGATTACCATCGATAAAGTTAATAACTTGCAAGATTCAAAAATTGACATTTCGCAAAGAATTGGTCTACTTAATGTATATGACTCGTTATTTATCTAAAGAATATTTTACTTTATAACATGTAATATGAATATTTGAATAGCCTATGCTTAGTTATATAATAAAGTTATAAGTTATATTTCTGAACTATAGCACTTGAAAACCTTAATAAGATAAAAATGAGTTCTTTCTCTAGAACATCCCGGACAATCAATATTACACAGGCTCTCCGGACGAAATGAAATAACTGCACTGTGACGTCTTCGAGGTCTCAACTAGGCAACACCGCGAAGGAGAAGCGAATGTATTGATAAATGCGTCAACAGTCCTGCCTTATCTGGCATCAAAACAATCCATTCGTGAATTTAAGTCATAAACCAACACTAAAATACTTCTGTGCAATAAATAAATATTTTTATTTTACTTCTATATACTGCAAAATATATTTCCCACAAAGATAACATTATTTCAATAAAACATCATATCTAAGTAATAAATTTATTCAAGGATATTAAAACACTTACATACAGGTAAAAAAATGAACATATAAAATAATGGATATAGATTTCATTATTATTTCACAGTCCCCATACACAGAACGTCCATCGCTGTGGTCTCGAGGTAGCATGCTGCCTTGTCACACAGCGAGCCCGGGTTCGATCCCCGGTCGGGACAGTTTTTCTGGGTGAGGTTTTCATCGGGGTTTTTCCTCAGCTGTAAGACAAATGTCAGGAAAACTTTAAGGCCCAAACGGTCCCCGAAATCATATGACCATCATGATCCTTATCATTATCATCATCCTTCACCGGTGTGGAAACGGGAAGCTACCACACCTACAATTCCCTAGTAAAGTTGCTAGCATAGCATGAAAATGCTATGCTAGCAGTGAAGGGCCTGCCTTCGGGCAGAATTACTATGGATGGATATACAGAACTTGTGTTATAACGGTTTCCGTGTATTTTACAGATAATATTATTAAAACGTTCAAGGTATGTCAAATTAGCAGAGAACGAATTTAATATTAATACTATTCTATTAAGGCAAAAATAATTTATAAGCAAATATTTAAACTAACTGTAAAAATGGGAAATTGTCGTTTACCAACAAATAAGTGTAATTTTTATGTGGCTTAATTCGGATACCTAGAAACAATAATTGCAAACAGAAATGAAGTGCAGAAAGAAATGTAACATGATAGTTCAAATCCTGGAAACTCATGCTTATTATGCATTACAGAGACTCGCCATCCCATCTATTCTAAAAAAAAAATGTTAAACTAAAAATATATAAAATGGCAATTCTTCCAGTTAAGCCTGTATGGATGCGAAACATGGTATCTTACGTTAAGAGAGGAGAAAAGATTACGCATATGAATATTTGAGAATACATTTTTAGGAGAATGTTTTAACCAAAGAGAGACGAACAGGCAGGTGAATGGAGAAGGCAAAATAATCGAGAGCTACATGATCTTTATCAGAAACCAGATTTAATAATAACAGTTAAGTCTCGCAGACTGCGTTAGGAAGAACATAGGACACGAAAGGGAAGTGAAAGAGGGGCGTAAAAACTCCTACTAAGAAAACCTGGTAGGTCAAGATTTTTTTTTGTCTAATGCCACCAGGTTATCTTTTATGACATTTTTTTTATTTTCTCCCTTAGCATTGGCAGAATTGTAATCCATTTCTTAGGTTGGGACACCTGAAAGGTGGAGTTACGTTACCCCGACGGTATGATGGGTGATAAATGATAATGAAGCGCCAGTAGAGTTCTTAATCTAAACTTAACCTAAATTCCAGACCATGGCAACCACAGGAATAATTCCCTTTAAGGAAAAAATCATATGGGGACCCGGGACCTCATAAACAGGAACGCAGACCACTAACCCATGAGGCTGGTCAGGTCAAGAATTAGGTGAGAAAATAATATTAACCATGATATGAGGAGGGTAAATTATACAGCTGTGATTGGAAAACATCTAAGGATAGAGATGCATGGAGAGCTTACACCCGCAAGGTCATGTACCTATGGGTACGATAATGCCACTGAGTTATTTCCCTGTAGTTTACTACATTAGTATCCCAAGAACCAAATGTATATGCTTATTTTTTTGTCAAAAGATTTTAAAACTCTCATTCCACATACATTATAGCCTATAGTGGACCTAAATGCTATACTTTGTATATACCGTGTTTACGACAACTTGATATGAAGCTATGTCCTCTCAATATCCCCCCCCCCCCAATCAAAGCACTGGAATAAATTGTAAAATCAAGTCCATATTAAATTATTTATTTGTTTAGCGTAGTGGAGTTTTGGCCATGTGCATTCTTTCCACTCACCAGAACAAACATAATATGCAACCCTGGTGAAGTAGAAAAGAAGACCTTATGTCTTAACTCAATCAGATAAAATAACACATCTAAATAAAAATAAATAAAATAAATATGTTGATTCAAATACGAAAATTCAACAATATTTATATACTAAACGATTAACTAGCAAACTGAACTAGAATAAAATAAGATCTAATAATAGTTAAAGACAATTAAAACTTTATCATCTTCTCTTTTTAATTTATATATAGACGAGGTTATGCTAAAGTGGCAGATTCATTTAAATAAACATTTTAAAATAAACAATAAACTGTTGGATACAATATTATTTGCCGATGATCAAGTAGTGATTTCCAGTTCAGAAGATTATCTACAAAGAGCTATTTTTAATTTGGAAAAAGTAAGTGCCAATTACAATTTAAAAATTTCAAAGAATAAAAATAAAATTTTAGCATTTAAAGGACATTATACATTAAGAGCAAACATAATAATTGATAATAACATTTTGGAGCAAGTGAACAGTTTTAAATATTTAGGTTTCAATGTATCATATGTTAAAGCTGAAGAAGATATTAATGACAAAATAAATACATTTAATCTAATGTGTGGAACCCTTAAAAACACAAGAAAAGAAACAAAAATGAAATTTTATAAAGTAATGGCTGTTCCTGTATTGATGTATGGATCAGAATGTTGGACGATCACTAAAAGACAAGAACAAAGATTGGGCAGCTGAGATGAGATTTTAAGAAATATAGCATGATATACTCTGCTGGACAAGAAAAGGAATGAAGATATAAAAAAGGAACTAAATATTTTCAAACTTACAGGCCGAATAATTAAATATAGGAAAGACTGGAAAGAACATATTGATAGAACGCCAAAAGAAAGATCTCCAAAATTATTGCTAAATTATAAACCGCACGGAAGGAGAAATGTTGGACGCCCACACATAAGATGGTCTGATATTTTTAACAATTCTAGCTTTCATGGAACCTGAACTAGTCAACAGGCTTAATCCCTGGATGATGATGACAAAACTAAAAAAATAATATATTCACAAAGAAAGAAAAGCTCGAATCTGCTATACGTGAAAAAATGCAAAGAAAGTAAATAATTGTAATGAATCCATCTATCGCTTACATATATGGGCTTATATAAGGCATTAAGTATAAATATTGATAAATAGTAATAATATTTTTATTAAATACAGGAAAAACAAATTATTAATTGTTTAAAAAATGGTAAAGTTTGGCAGTCTCTGACATAGGGTGGAAGAGAAACCCATTATATATTTAGGTAAAAATAACTAAATATGTGTTTATATAATGCTAACACATTTTTAGTGCACATAAACCCGTTCCGTGCAAATTAGTCAATGGCGAGTACAAAGTACAAAGGCTTGGCAGTGCACTCACCTATGGTAGCGGCCTCTCCATACTTGTGTAGAGCAGCTTCCACTTCATTCCTCTGGAAGAGCTCATTGCCCTCTTCTCTCAACCTTGCAGCACGTATCTCCTGCGGCCACCATTTCTCCGTCAACCCTTTCATAAGAACATTAGCCTCCAGCACTTTTCCACTCGCAAATTTCTGTCCACAAATTTTACAATTCCGAGAACTTCCCTTCGATAAACACTTTCTGCAAAAAGTATGCCCACATGACGTAGTTACAGGATGTAGTAAAATTCCCTCGCAGATTGGGCACATAAATACGTTAGGGCGCGATTCGTAATCTCTCGAACTATTTGCAATCACTGCTTCCATCAACGCAGTCACAAAATGTCTCAATTTTTCTTGACTAACAATTTCACTTCCACTTTGTAATTTACAACTATGTGAAAACACGTCTATAGCTTCTCTTAATTTTCCACTCTTTGCAAGCGAATTCCCGTATGCAAAATATAAGTCTAAGTTTGATCCTCTTTCTTTGAGGCACCTTTCGTACATCTCGGCGGGTAAAGTATAATTTCTAGTTGAAAAAGATTCTCTTGCAAGCTCGGCCATGTTTTACGCATGGACTTGACAGAACGCCATCACTGTGCGCAGAACAGCTGCCAACTGAAAGCAAAGTGTTTCCCTCCCGGCCGCGCCGGTCCCAGTGTTTGTTACGTAAGGGTCACGTGTCAGAGTGAGCAAGCTTACGATAACACTCGGGGTCCATCGCCCCCACTTTGTCCTCCAACACGCAGGCGCCGTCAACCTCTGCAATCAACATAACATTAATCATCAGCATAAAGTTTGTAAAAAAAAAACTGACTTTTAAAAACATCATCAGTACATATAATAAGACTAGCTTGTATATAAACAAACATTATTATCTGTACATTGGAAGCAAAATGTAGCAGCTTCGTCAATGTTTGATAAAGTTGAAGTTTTGACATTTATATATATATATATATATATATATATATATATATAGGATATTTTTTCTTGTTATTTCCCAGTTACAAAGTACGATCTCTAATTTATAATAATAATAATAATAATAATAATAATTAGAATAAATATAATAATAGTACAGTAATAATAATAATAATAATAATAATAATAATCCATCCATAGTAATTCTGCCCGAAGGCAGGTCTTTCACTGCAATCATAGCATTTTCATGCTATGCTTTGCAGCTTTACTAGGACATTTTAGGTGTGGTAGCTTCCCGTTGCTTTCCACACCGATGAAGGATGATGATGATAAGATGAATATGAATGATGATGATTGCGTTGGCCATATGATTTCGGGGACCGTTTGGGCCTTAAAGTTTTCCTGACATTTGTCTTACAGGTGAGGAAAAACCCCGATAAAAACCTCACCCAGAAAAACTGTCCCGAGTGGGGATCGAACCCGGGCCCGCTGCGTGACAAGGCAGTACGCTACCTCGAGACCACAGCGGTGGACTTAATAATAATAATAATAATAATAATAATAATAATAATATTATTATTATTATTATTATTATTATTATTATTATTATTATTATTAATAATACAACCCAATTTCGCATTTCTTACATTTTAAATAAATATTCAATTTATTATTAAGTGAACAAAATGAATCATTTGAATATTTAAAATATTAGAGGAAAACATTGAATTGAAAATCCAGACTTGATATGGTATATAGGCCTAATAGCAGACCATTAGGCCTTTCAGGAAGATTATGATTGATAATTCATGATAAAAAGGTTGAAAAGCACATATGAATCATGGGGTCTCACAGTAAATTTACAAAAAACAGAATATCTGGCAATAAATAGCAATGAAAGAGAAAATTTAATATTGGAAGAAGGAATCCAAATAAAGCAAGTGAAACAAACTAAATATTTGGGAATGATTATGGATAACATCGAAGGTATAGGCAAAGAGAACATAAAACATAGAATTGAATTGAGTAGCAAAATAATATCATCATTAAATTCCATATGGTGGGATAAACATATTTGGAAAGACACAAAAAAATATATTGGTAAAACATTGGTGGAATCTGTTGCAATGTACGGAAGTGAGGTATGGACAATCAATAAGTATTACAAGAATAGACTAATAGCTCTAGAAATGGATTATTTACGAAGAAGTGCCAGAAAGTCTAAATTAGAACGTGTCACAATAAGGAAATTAGAAACAAAATGGAAGCAGAAGAAAGCATAATTGAAAGAATTGAGGAAAAGGAATTAAAGTGGTTAGGACATGTTTTAAGAATGGAAGATGAGCGATGGCCGAAGCAACTATATGAATGGCATCCTAACAGAAAGAAGAAAAGAGGAAGACCAAGGTTAACATGGAAGGAAAACATGAAGACAGTAATGCAAGCTAGAGCGCTAAGCATCGAAGATGCCCAAGACCGTAGGCTTTGGAGGTTTGGCACGGGAAGACGGCAGCAGCTGTAAAAACCCGAAGATAGATAGAGATAGATATTTATTATTATTATTATTATTATTATTATTATTATTATTATTATTATTATTATTATTATTATTATTATTAGGCCTGTTATTAATTGTAAAAGTACTTTAGACACAGAAAGATGTGTAAACATTAAAATTCTGTGTATATATAAATTATAAAATATGTTATTACTGTATTAGTTTGCCAAATTCTTTCTTTCTTTCTTTCTTCCTTCCTTTCTTTATCCCGGTTTAATCTCTCACTTTATTGACGCTTTTTACTTTCCACGCCCCACCCGGGCGTAACAGTTGCACGACCTGTCGGGACTGTCGGGAGAGGAATTCTAAACTGTGGGTCACACAATACATTTTGACCACACAAGGACATGGAGAGTGTCTCCGAATGTGTGATCAGCTCAATGTCAGGGTCTTCAATGAGACAACACAACATGAAGACGAAACACACCATTCACACACACATTCATACTAAACATGGCGAATGTGATGATTAGATGACGTTCGGGGCCTTAAAACTTTGAGATTTGTCTTACAGATGAGGAAAAACCCCGAAAGAAACCAACACCCAGGAAAATTCTCCCAATCGGGATGAAACCAGGGCCCGCTGCTAGGGCCTACACACATACATTTTAGAGCGGCCGCAATTCTTGTTTTACAAGAACCAAACTTGACGTATATAAGTTATAAATAAAATTTTGACATTGAGCAATGCAGGCCTAATATGACATTAAAAGAAAAGTAAATGCCTGAACCGGGATTTGAACTCAGACCTCTGTGCTAGGATTGTCTAGATGGCGTAATCGGTAGCGCACTGAAGTATCAATTCAGAGGTCTGGGTTTAAATCCCGTTCAGGCATTTATTTTTCTGTTTATGACACACACACACACACACACACACACACACACACACACACATATATATATATATATATATATATATATATATAACTTATAAATGTAAGGTCGAGTTCGTTAACCAGCAAAATCAGATAATTAGGCGTCTCCTGAAATCAATGAAATTCGAACATTAGAAGTAGGGGTTTACCTGAAACCTGAAATTAAAAATTCACTTTAGCAATCGTCATATTTACTTCGTCGTAATGTATACCATACAATAAACTAACTTTTACACTGGCAATTTATTCTGTAAGATACATTGGTTTTATTCACTTACTATACAATAAACTAACTTTTACACTGGCAATTTATCCTGTAAGATACATTGGTTTTATTCACTTACTATTTTTAATAAAGTGATGGAAAATAAATCAGTAAATATAACTTAAGTTTGTATCAAATTATACAACAATATGCAATAGATACTCTTACAGTTACACTTATATCTGTTTTCACTGCAGACCGACACTTTCAAATAAGCTAGCATCAGAAATTCAGTTTCTCCAATTTAAAAAATAAATATATAACATAGTCTAGCAAAATAGGACCATAAATTCGACTTTCTGAGGAATTTACTTTAATTAGGCCTACGCAGTTCTTGCGTGACGGCTTCGAGTGTATAATTTATTAATAGGAATTGGATGTAAAATGAATTTTATCTGAATTTCTATGGTTTTTATTGCTATATACCGAATTTGGTTCCGAAAAACAACATACATTTCGCCCGCTAACATACATACAAACATTTTCGTCACTGACTTTTTCTGTATAGGCGCCTACACTAATTAGGGTCTTTGAAGATTAGTAAATTTTGTTCTTCTTAATAACAAAGTCATTAGCTACATTCCTTCGGAAATCGCTGAAAGAGAATTTTATTCCTCCTCGATAGGTTTGATTTTTTTCCTGAAAAATGTACCTATTACTCACTCAAGTTAAATCTTGCACGCAGAAAATATTACAGGAATGTGATGTCGATTATCTTCTTCTTCATCATCATCATCATCATCTCCCAGAGATTAAGCCTGTTGGCTCGTTCCGGTTTCATGAAAGCTAGAATTGTTCAAATTGTTCAGACCTTCTTCTGTGTGGGCGACCAACATTTCTCATTCCGCGTGGTTTATAATTTAACAATAATTTTGGAAATCTTCCTTCTGGCATTCTATCAATATGTTCTTTCCAGCCGTTCCTATATTTAATTATTCGGTCTGTAAGTTTGAAAATATTTAGTTCCTTTCTTATATCTTCATTTCTTGTCTTATCCAGCAGAGTATATCCTGCTATATTTCTTAAAACAAACTGTCCCTGAAATCATATGGCCATCATCATCATCACCCTTATCATTATCATCTTCATCATCATCATCATCATCCTTCACCGGTGTGGAAAGCAACGGGAAGCTACCACACCTACAATTCCCTAGTAAAGCTGCAAGCATAGCATAAAATGCTATGATTGCAGTGAAGGACCTGCCTTCCGGCAGAATTACTATGGATGGATTTCTTAAAAATCTCATCTCAGCAGCTTCCAAAATTTGTTCTTGTCTTTTAGTGATCGTCCAACATTCTGATCCATACATCAATACAGGAACAGCCATTACTTTATAAAATTTAATTTTTGTTTCTTTTCTTGTGTTTTTAAGGGTTCTTTTAATAGTGCTACACATTAGATTAAATTTATTTATTTTGTTATTAATATCTTCAATTTTAACATATGATAGATTGAAACGTAGATTATCTTTCTTCTCTTATAATTTTGTCACTTCCTGTCCCTTGTATTGTGTTATTTTCCTGAGAGGGAAGCGCTGGCAAATACTTTGCTTTTAAATAATCCGTCACTAACAATAGTCGTTGACGAAATCAATACCACCTTAAATACCCTACTACAACTCATTAAAAAGATAATAGAGTCCCCTACATTATTGAACTCTGTAATAACATTACTTACCACGTTAATTCATAGCCAAAGTCCATAAATTCAAACGGTAAATTCATCAACTTATATAACACCATGAACCAGCAATAAGTGGATACTCTTTTTGTAATCGAATTTCCTACTATACCAAAAGATAGCAGCTAATCTACAGGGTCATGGCTACAGCTAGGAATTTTATGAAATTTCATGTTTTAAACTATTTGTCAGAGAGCGCTGAGGTTAAGTATCTTTACATTTTATGACATGCAGAATTAAATAAGACCAACAAAAAACTTCATATTTCATACGGTACGTACACACTTGCGAGCCGCGCTGCGCACCACGATCCACTCATTGTCGGTTTTTTTCCACGAACACTTTGATGGTTCGCTGTTTAGATTTGGACGGGTACTTGAGAGGTTCGTTGTTTTCGGCGCGCACCTTATTTTTATTTGAGTATGGAGTGGTCAGAGGGAAACATGTTAAAACTTATTGATCTTTTTAAAAACAAGCAATTATTGTGGGACTCTCAACATAAGGATCATTTTGAAAAATCATTGAAAGGAGATGCCTGGAGGGAAATAGGAGATAAAATGGATATATCTCCGGATACATGCAGGAAGAAGATAATTACTTTACTTTCTTCCTACCGGCGAAGGAAAACTAAAAGCAGCCAAGGTACAGGAAAAGGTAAGTTGTAATATATAATTTTTTTTTCAATTCTTTATTATAATTCGTAAATACAATTGGACGACGTTATGCACCAACCGACTAAGCGCCATTAAAAAAGTTTTTATATCATCTATTGCAGTTGCTCATGAAGTGTCACTTTTAGCGCCAAATCTTTAAATATAGCTTTATTATCTTAATATTTAAAAATTTCGTGTCACGTTGTTTGTCCGCGATGGAATCTTATAAACTACTGAACCGATTTTAATAAAATATTGCACACAGTGTGCAGTTTGATCCAACTTGAGACTTAGGGTAGTTTATAACTAAATTTATAGTCGCATTATTTTTTATTGCAAATTATTTATTATTTAACAAAGAGTTATAATTATCTGTGAGTTCCATACGATTCTAACAGATGGCGGTGTAAGGTAATTTGGTAAGGAAATTGGTTTATTATTTAACAAAGAGAGATCCAGATGGCTGTGCTTTTTGTTGCAACCGCGAATTTCAATTGAATTACAAATATTGATTATTTCATAATTTAAGTGTGTTCAGTGTTTATTTTATTTTCAATATTATTAATTTCGTGTGTATTAGTTTTAAGTAATCTGGCTGAAAGACAGCAACTTAATTACAATTTTTAACGTATACCTTAGCTACAGCAACGCGTGGCCGGGACTTCTAGTTAAATATAAATTTATATTTATGTAAATGCCATCAGTCCTATTACAGATTCTGTGGTTTGCAACAAACAGCTATGAAATTAGTTCTTCATAAATACTAATCAAAATTTTGTATCATGCAGTTTAGCGCCAAATATTCCCGCTGTTACATTGTTGATACATAACTTAGTATTGTCGGTTTGACGCTCCAATAAATAGTGAAGATCGTCAGGTCAGTGTGCACGTTGATGTCTATCGATATTTTTTATTCTAAGGATTAAAAAAAAATGATTTCACAATATTGTTACAGCATGCTTGTTTTTTGTTTCAATGTTATGTGTTTTTTTTTCTCGTGTGTACTAAACACTTTGATTTCATTATGTTATGTATGAAGTATCACAAAACAATACAATATAAACACGTACTAGTAATAAGCGTATTGTGTAAGGTGACCAGATGTCCCGATTTTGGCGGGACAGTCCCGATTTTTAACAATTTGTCCCGCGGCATTTTAAAAAAAGTCCCGATTTTTTTGGAAAGAATGCACGACAAGCTAGGGAACGGCGGGAGAACGGAAAGGGAATATACGGTTTTCGGCGCCCATGTAGCTATTTCGCCAGGATATGAGTTTTATAGTATTTTTGTTAATTTTATAATGTTAAACTTTAATAATAAATCATTGTTGAGAACTGCTTATCAAAGTTTACATTGTTAATTCGACCACCATTATTTGGTAAATAAAGTGTGGACATAATAAAAACCGAAATTGAAAGTTATTTTATGTGTGAAATATAATTTAACAAATTCTTGTGAACAAATTCATGACCTTTTAAACAACGACAGCAATCTACTTAAAAATTCACTCAAATGAGAAATATGCCACAGAATAAAATAATACTGGTACTATACATAATTTTGTAATGTATTCCATTTGTAAATTGTATTTATGTTGGTATTAAAATTAATATATTATAATACTATATTTGTGTTCTATAAAAATTTTTGTTGCTCCATAGAGTATCTTTACATTTAATAATCTATAGAATCAAATAAGACCAACATATTTTTTCATATTTCATAATATTTTGGCGAAATGTTAATATTTTAGTAAAAATTTAATATTCCTTTATATTTTTTCAAATTTTAAAAATAAAATTTCAATAATTTGTTAAAAACATTTTTGAAGTGATTGTAGTTTTGAAATTATTTGACAATGTAATATGGTATACAGGTAAAAATTCCTTAGTATCCCATCCAGAACAAAATAAATAGTTTTGATAAAAGAAAATAATTGAATAAGGAGACATGGAATGACCAAGTGTAGGCCTTTGTCTGCAAAATATCTACTGAAGGTTTGTGGGTTTCCTATGGATCGCAGGAGGTTCGTTGAAATTAATAATTTCGACGATCATAACACGAGCAGCTCGCGCGCCGCGCATATGTGTACGTACCTTATGACAAACATTTCTTGGAATAAAAACATATTTGAGAAATGTGTATTTTGAAAAACAGGAAAAACATTTCCAAGTATTTAACATTATATAATTCACCTAACACACATGGATCACTTCTTGTGTCTGTTGAGTCAACATTGTTGACAGTGCTTATTATAAAGATGCCATGTTCTTCGGGATTTCTCAAAGTGTTTTTATCGACAGATAAGCGTACCAAGGTTAACTACACCAACAAAAAACCCAATACACACATGAAATTGCAGACAAATCCAAATCAAACAACTGATTATATGTAATATATCTTTTAAGGAGAAATTTTGTTTTTTGCATGTCATTAACCTCTTCTGAGCTGTTCCAGTTGTAAAGTAAACGAACCAGATGCATAAATGAAATTGCATTGGTGGAATAATGGTGTAACAAAATTAACACACGAAATAAAGGAAATATAGGGATGTATGGAGAGCTTATGTCCGCGCGGCCATGAACCTACGGGTTCGATAGTGCCAGTGAGTAAGTAATAAAGGAAATAAAAATAATAAAAAATATATATGATCTAGGGCACGCCGTAGCGTAGTGGTTAAGGCACTGAGCTACAAGCCGGAGGGTCGAGGGTTCAAGTCCCGTTGGGGTCAGGATTTTTAAACTGACCCAAACCCTCTGGCGGCACTATGGCCCTGGGGTCGACTCAGCCTCTAACGGAAATGAGTACCAGACGCTTGTTCTGGGGTAAAGGCGGCCGTCACGCAGGGCTGACAACCCGGCTGACATAAAGTGCCGATTGTCTAGAAAAAGTGGGAGCCTTAACCTCCTACTACCCCAAGGGCCTCCTGAGGCCTGTTGTGGGATCACTTTAATTTTCCAACTATGTAAGTTATAAGGAAGAGTATTGAAATATATAAATACAATTTGGGTTGCAAGGAGTAGTGAAGTGTCTCATATAACCTCTCCTACTCAATTCTCAACCTCACCTTCTCGTGGTGCAACCTGTTTTAACAAACGAGGTTCTGGGGATCGAGTCATGGCGGTATAACCATTCCAACTAATACTGAGTAAATGCTGTATTGAAGCAGGTCCAGATGCTTAAAGATGACAACCCCATCACTGGACTTACCACCTCCTTGCTAGCAACTAGTTGGTGGGACATTCAAACGCTTTCAAGCCTGATAAAAGGAAATGCCAGACGGATCACCATGATGACGAATAAGGCTAATGAAGAAAAAAGAAAGATGGCACGAAAACCGCTTTCTCTGGCCGTAACAGTTCTTCTAGGACTAATACCTGGCAGGATGATGATGATAATAAATTTTAATACATTATATAAGTATTAGTCCACCGCTGTGGTATCGAGGTAGCGTGCTGCCTTGTCACGCAGCGGGCCCGGGTTCGATCCCCGGTCGGGGCAGTTTTTCTGGGTGAGGTTTCTATCGGGGTTTTTCCTCATCTGTAAGACAAATGTCAGGAAAACTTTAAGGCCCAAACGGTCCCCGAAATCATATGGCCATCATCATCATCATCATCATCATCCTTCACCGGTGTGGAAAGCAACGGGAAGCTACCACACCTACAATTCCCTAGTAAAGCTGCAAGCATAGCATAGCATGAAAATGCTATGATTGCAGTGAAGGACCTGCCTTCGGGCAGAATTAATATGGATGGCTGGATATAAATATTACTATATTCGTACGCACAAGCAATATAAAATACGTAAGGAATTCCATTGTTTCAAAACGACTACTTTCTGTAGAATTTTTTTAAACATTGGCAAAGAAACCATTCGATAAGCGGAGTGATACAAATTATTTTGAATGTTTTCAAACAGTTTACTGAAAAAAAAAATTCTATATTAGCCATTAAGGATGAGAACAGTAGAGGAAGATAACAGCAAAATTTACGCGTGAGTCAGCATAGAGCGTATATTCTGCTAGTAATGAAATTGCAAAAAAAAAAGACTCATTGCCGCGAGGACATAAGCCATCCATACATCCCTATATTCAGCTAATGTTTTCAATCAACCCCTGTATAATCTACTTCCCTCAAATTATGGTTAATGTTATTCTCCCATCTCATTCTTGGTCTACCAACTGGGTGCTTTGCATCTGGTTTTCCTACAAGAAGTTTCCATGCCCTCTTTCATTCCCCATCCGTGCCACATGTCCTACCCATTGCAGTCTACGAGACTTTACTGTTCTCATTATAACTGGCTACCTATAAAGACCATGTAGGTCACTGTTATGTTGTCTCCTCCATTCGCCTGTGAGTTCATCTCTATTTAGTCCACATTTTTTCTAAGAACTTTATTCTTAAATACTCGTTCCTATAAAGTAAGAGTCCATGTTTCACATCCATATAACAGAACTGGGAGAATAACAGTTTTATATATTTTGATTTTAACGTTTTTTTTAGAGAAGTTAGGATAAGAGTCCTTGAAATGCATAATAGTATACACTTCCAGAATTGAGCTTCATTTCAATTTGTTTCTCTATCTCATTCTAGTTCGTAATTTTAGTTCATAGGCTCAATTCTGGAAATGCGTGCTATTATGCATTGCAGAGACTCTTGATGTCCCAACTCCTTTCAAAAAACGTTAAACTGAAAATATATAAGACTATTATTCTACCGGGGGGCACGCCGTAGCGTAGTGGTTAAGGCACTGAGCTACAAGCCAGAGGGTCGAGGGTTCAAGTCCCGTTGGGGTCAGGATTTTTAAACTGACCCAAACCCTCTGTCGGCACTATGGCCCTGGGGTCGACTCAGCCTCTAACGTAAATGAGTACCAGACGCTTGTTCTGGGGTAAAGGCGGCCGTCACGCAGGGCTGGCAACCCGGCTGACATAAAGTGCCGATTTTCTAGAAAAAGTGGGAGCCCTAACCTCCTACTACCCCAAGGGCCTCCGGGTCTGTTGTGGGATCACTTTACTTTTTTTTTTATTATTCTACCAGTTATATTATATGGGTGCGAAACATGGACTCTTACTTTAAGGGAGGAAAGGAGATTACAAGTATTTGAGAATAAAGTACTTAGAAAACTTTTGGACGAAAGAGAGATGAACAGACAGGTGAATGGAGACGACTACTTAACAATGAACTACGTGGTCTTTACAGGAAGCCAGATATAATAAGAATAGTTAAGTCTCGTATACTGCGATGGGTTCGATAGTGCCAGTGAGTAAGTAAGTAAGTAAGGTATTTGAATTCAATCACTTCTTCAACATTTCCAATTGTCATTAGCTGTCCATTTCCATTATACAGAGTGTAACTTAACTCAACGGCAAAATTTCAGGAATGAGTTCCTCATATGGAGAGAATAAAAAAAGTGTATTACAACATGGGTCCGGAAATTGATAATTACAGAGTTATTCGAACTTTTATGAATGTTAGTTAGTAAATGGCGATAAAAATGCAAGGGATTTGTTGGAGCGCTCTGTTCTGTCAGATGAAATGTTCAAAGTGACCTCCTTGTGCCTCAATACAGGCATATTCTTCATTTGTGTACATCACAGCAGCCTACAATCAACAGAAAACAGACTGTCAACAACTACTGTAAACCATAGTAACCTAACATTCATAAAAGTTCGAATAACTCTGTAATTATCAATTTCCGGACCCATGTTGTAATACACTTTTTTTATTCTCTCCATATGAGGAACTCATTCCTGACAGCAGCCTACAATCAACAGAAAACAGACTTTCAATAACTAATGTAAACCTTAATAAAAGTTCGAATAACTCCGTAATTATAAATTTCCGGACCCATGTTGTAATACACATTTTTTATTCTCTCCATATGAGGGACTCATTCCTGAAATTTTGCCGTTGAGTTATGTTACAGCCTGTATAATGTATTTATACGTGTGGTCATATATTTACTCTCTTTGGTTGCATAGACTTTTATTTTTCAGAACATATTGTATATTTAATGTTAGGTCAAATGAAGGTTGTGTGGGAATCAGCATGTGTAGTGAGAAACAAGTTCGAACTGATATGGAGCATGTGCCTTGACCTCGCACTCCTGGTGCATTGAGGGCGTCAAGTAGGAAACTGGATTCTGATATCACGGTGACATTTGCCAGAGTTACATAAAATATAATCTGCTACCTAGTGTAACCGGATTCTATATTCTTCTATTTTTAATACACTACTTTACCTGCCTTACATGGAGGTCAGTGATACACAAGGTGATAAATTCAAATCGCACCTTATTTTCACACTTTACGTAATCAGGGCTTTAACGTTGGTCAAATTATTTGGCAATTTCGCAATTATTTCATCCATGTTAATTACAAAAATAGGAATGAGCTGCTTCCCGTTGCTTTCCACACCGGTGAAGAATGATGATGATGATAATGATGATAAGGATGATGATGATGATGGCCATATGATTTCGGGGACCGTTTGGGCCTTAAAGTTTTCCTGACATTTGTCTTACAGGTGAGGAAAAACCCCGTTAAAAATCTCACCCAGAAAAACTGTCCCGACCGGGGATCGAACCCGGGCCCGCTGCGTGACAAGGCAGCACGCTATCTCGAGACCACAGCGGTGGACAATAATAATAATAATAATAATAATAATAATAATAATAATAATAATAATAATAATAATAATAATAATAAATTAATTTAATAATAATAATATAATAATATAATAGTACTTAGTTATCACAACGTTTGGGCCGAAATCCAGTTTTATAGGACTGGAGTGGTTAGTTCCAGAACTGGTTCATCCGCCCTCTCTGCTGTTGGGAAAAAATCCTCTTGCGCCGTTGACCTCCTCAGTTGATCCACGGGTGCTTATTTGGAAAGGCCTTATTCGCACCTGTCCTGTATATCTACAGGAACTTCCCCATCAGCCATTGGGACGTGCCGTGTCGGGGTTGAGGACCCCCATCCTAGTGTCTTAGATGAGGTTAAGTCTAGCCCTTACTTAATTCAGAACCAAACCCCCTGTAAGCTAACCATAAACGAATGAACTCAAATAGGCTTACAAAACAGATAATGGAATTCTACGAAAACAGAAGTAAAGCTCGAGTGGATACTATGGAGTGGTTTGATGAAGTCAAAAAGGACTTAAAATTGACAGGAATTACTAAAGAAGATATCCCAAACAGAGATATATTTAGAATGAAGGTGAATAAGTGGCAAGTTGACCAAGAGGACAAACCGAAGAAAAAAACTGGAACAACTTGGACAGATGATAGAAAACAAGCTCATACCAAGAGAATGAAAGAAATTTGGGCTCAAAGGAAACACCTCTAAGTACTTTTGCGTAGTCCTACATGGGCTCATCCGCAATAAAAAAAATAATAGTAGTAGTAATAATAATAATAATAATAATATAATAATAATAATAATAATAATAATAATAATAATAATAATAATAATAAAAACTCACTGGCACTATCGAACCCGTAGGTTCACTGCCGCGCGGACATAAGCTCTCCATACATCCCCATCCTGAGCCAATGTTTTCCAATCATCCCCTGTATAATCTACTTCCCTCAAATCATAATTAATGTTATTCTGCCGCCTCATTCTTGGTCTACCAACTGGACGTTTTTCCTCTGGTTTTCCTACAAGAAGCTTCCATGCACGTCTTTCATTCCCCATACGCGCAACATGCCCTGTCCATCGCAGTCTACGAGACTTAACTGTTCTCATTATATCTGGCTTCCTATAAAGACCATGTAGTTCACTGTTATGTAGTCTTTTCCATTCACCTGTCTGTTTATCTCTTCTTTGTTCCAAAAATTTTCCTAAGAACTTTATTCTCAAATACTCGTAATCTCCTTTCCTTCCTTAAAGTAAGAGTCCATGTTTCGCACCCATATAATATAACTGGTAGAATAATAGTTTTTATATATTTTCCAGTTTAACATTTTTTTGAAAGGAGTTGGGAAGTCAAGAGTCTGTAATGCATAATAACACGCATTTCCAGAATTGAGCCTATGTTTAATTTCCTTGTACATCTCATTCCTGTTTGTGATTATTGTTCCTAGGTATTTGAATTCAGCCACTTCCTCAAAATTTACCTCGTTTGTCATTAGCTGTCCATTTCCATTATTGGCCTATAATGTATTTGTATGTGTGACCATATATTTAGTTTTATTGATATCAACTTCCAGTCCCAATTCCTTAGTGTTACTCAATAGTGTGTGCGTGTTGGCCCTTAGTATCTCCTCGCTATCGGCCAATAGTAGGCCTACTGCATCATCAGCATACACTAACAGCTTATTAATACCATTGAGTTGTAGGCCTTCTTCATCCTCTAACGATTTGATGGCGTGCTCTAGTATAAAATTAAATAGTAGCAATAGTAGTAGTAGTAGTAGTAGTAGTAGTAGTAGTAATAAATATAATAACAACAATAATAATAATAACCTAGAACCTTAATGAATTACTGGTTTTATAATGAAAATCAAATATAAAGGAATAATAAAAATTTACCTGAACCTGGGTGTCACGCTTATACAGTTACCTGTTGTCTAATAATTAATTTTTCTCTATTTATTTAATTTTATACTATGTCATTAATCTTTTCCTCGTTTTTTTATATATCTTGTACATATTATATATTTAATTCGTTAAATTTAGAGTAAATCAAAATACATTATAAATATTAATTGTATTGTATTCATAACTTGTAATCGTTTATATATATATATTGTAATTTAGATTTAAGACTTTTCTTTTGTATTTTTTTTAAACCTGGTTGAGTGGTAGACAAGGCCTTAAGGCCTTAACTCTGACACGGTAAATAAAAGCTATTATTATTATTATAATTATTATTCTTTATTATTATTATTATTATTATTATTATTATTATATTTTTGTATAAAATAAATGTGGATGTGAAGCAGAAACCGAAGATTTAATATTATAAGATCAGAAGGGAATGTGAAGAATTTGAGTATTTGGGGATAAAAGTAGATAAAGAAGATGGCAAGAAAGTGATATTAAGAACACAAAAAACAAAGGTAGAACAATAAGAGCAATGTTAAATGGTGTCATATGGAACAGACATATAACTAGAAAAAATAAGTTACAAATGTATAATTAAATAGTGAAAAGTCCTATCACACGTGGTGTTGAAGTATGGAAATTCCACACAAACTTAGAACAAAAACTTAAGTCGATGGAAATGGAGTTCTTGAGGAGAGCAGTAAGAAATTAAGTTATGCAAGAAAGACTCAATATTACATATTCAATAGTAGATGATATGAGATCCATCCATAGTAATTCTGCCCGAGGGCAGGTCTTTCACTGCGATCATAGCTTGAAGATGCTATGCTTTGCAGCTTTACTAGAGAATTGTAGGTGTGGTAGCTTCCAGTTGCTTTCCACACCGGTGAAGGATGATGATGATGAAGATGATGATAAATGATAAGGATGGTGATGATGATGGTCATATGATTTCGGGGACCGTTTGGGCCTTAACGTTTTCCTGACATTTGTCTTACAGGTGAGGAAAAACCCCGAAAGAAACCTCACCCAGAAAAGCTGTCCCAACCGGGGATCGAACCCGGACTCACTGCGTGAGAAGGCAGCACGCTACCTCGAGACCACAGCGGTGGACTAGGATATGAGATATCCATCCATCCATCTATAGTAATTCTGCCCGAAGGCAGGTCCTTCACTGCAATCATAGCATTTTCATGCTATGCTTGCAGCTTTACTAGGGAATTGTGTAGGTGTGGTAGCTTCCCGTTGCTTTCCACACCGGTGAAGGATGATGATGATAACGATCATGGTAAGGATTATAATGGTAAGGATGATGGCCATATGATTTCGGGGACCGTTTTGGCCTTAAAGTTTTCCTGGCATTTGTCTTACAGGTGAGGAAAAACCCCGATAAAAACCTCACCCAGAAAAACTGCCCCGACCGGGGATCGAACCCGGGCCCGCTGCGTGACAAGGCAGCACGCTACCTCGAGACCACAGCGGTGGACTAGGATATGAGATATAAACAATTAAATTGGTATGGGCACGTACGACGATTGCGAGAAGAAAGGTTGCCCAGAAAAAAAAAGAAAAGAAAAAAAAACATTGGAATAGTGTCCACCTGGAAGAAGAAAGAAAAGAAGTCCTCGAAACTCCTGGATGCAAGAAGAACTGGAATGAGAACAAGAGAGCTGGGGGATATGGAGTAAATGGATAGGGACGAGTGGAGAAGATAAATAAAACTTTAGGCACAAAAATATGTGTAATATTGAAAAATTGTATATAAATGAAATAAATGTTCAGTCAACTTATTTTTGAAGTGTATTTGAGTTGGGCAGTCCTTCATTATGGAGGTTATAGAATTCTGTAACCAAATACTTATGTTAAACTTCATATTGTTATGCATTCTTTGGCATAGAATAAATTTCATTCTTATTTCCATTCCTATCTAACATTATAATCTTATAATCAATGACGTACTAGATGCAGAATATTTAAAACGTTCCCAGTAGTGTTATCTGTTTTCTGTATTACATAACAACTTATCTTAATTATCAACAAGAACAGATTAATCCATTAATTTCGTTTATATTTATATAATAATAACACTGAGCAACAAAAAAGAAACTTTTTTTTTGTCTCAGAAAGAAAAATATGTGATTCTGATAGTATTTTTTCTCCTGAATTCTAATAAGATATCGGGTTTTCTCCATCACGCAAGGTTTCCGTGAGACAGGAATTTATAATTTCAAACACTTTATTATTTTCTACATTGGTAACTACACAATATTCGAACATTTGGACTCACCTAGAAAGTAAGAAATGACGATTTTCTGCTATACTTCGCCTGTGGAGCATCCCTTTTGATGGTCCAACAATAACACTGAGCAACAAAAAATAAACTTTTTTTTTGTCTCAGAAAGAAAAAAATATGATTCCGATAGTTTTTTTTTTCTCCTGAATTCAAATATGATATCGGTTTTTCTCTATCACGCAAGGTTTCCGAGAGACAGTAAATTATAATTTCAAACACTTTAATATTTTCTACATTCCTAACTACACAATATTCGAACATTCGGACTCGCCTACAACGTAAGAAATGGCGATTTTCTGCTATATTTCGCCTGTGGAGCATCCCTCTTGATGGCCCAACAGTAATCGGCCAGCATATTAGGATACCATTTGCCTTGATATATCTTTTCCATAGCTGAAATCAATTGAGTTAGCTCATTTGGTTTTATTTTACTTACTTACTCACTGGCACTATCGAACCCGTAGGTTCATGGCCGCGCGGACATAAGCTCTCCATACATCCCTATCCTGAGCTAATATTTTCCAATCATTCCCTGTATAATCTACTTCCCTCAAATCATAGTTAATGTTATTCTCCCACCTCATTCTTAGTCTACCAACTGGGCGTTTTCCCTCTTGTTTTCCTACAAGAAGCTTCCATGCAAGTCTTTCATTCCCCATACGTGCAACATGTCCTGCCCATCGCAGTCTACGAGACTTAACTGTTCTTATTATATCTGGGTTCCTATAAAGACCATGTAGTTCTTTGTTATGCAGTCTTCTCCATTCACCTGTCTGTTCATCTCTCTTTGGTCCAAAAATGTTCCTAAGTACTTTATTCTCAAATACCTGTAATCTCCTTTCCTCCCTTAAAGTAAGAGTCCATATTTCGCACCCATATAATATAACTGGTAGAATAATAGTTTTATATATTTTCAGTTTAACGTTTTTTGAAAGGAGTTGGGACATCAAGAGTCTCTGTAATGCATAATAGCACGCATTTCCAGAATTGAGCCTATTTTATTATAATGGACAAATTGACCAAAAAGGGTTTATTAAAAAAACAATTATCTAAATCCATTAATTGAAATAGAAATAAAAAAAACTGTGGGTGATGGAGAAATTCCGAATACTTATTTGAAAACACGATAAAAAACTGCATTAAGTGCAACTATTGGTACTCATGAGACAAGAATCATGTTGAGTTAGTGTAATTTAACGAAGAAATCAGTTAGTTTATCTGATAACCAGGATTCGGATTTTGATGACACGCCATATTTTTTTCCCTTATGCAATAAGCTTTACGATTATTAAAGTCCTGCACATGTGCATCTTGCTTCAAAAAATATTAATTCCATTTCATATTTTCAGCTAATTCCGAGGGGATGAAGATGAGGCTGTACCAAAGAAAATGTTTTTTGAAAACATTTACATACCTTCACCAGTCATATCTAGAAGACACCGAAAATGATCATGACCAAACATTACATGTGTCTCTTTCATTAAAGCTCTTACTTACTTACTTACTCACTGGCACTATCGAACCCGCAGGTTCATGGCCGCACGGACATAAGTTCTCCATACATCCCTATCCTGAGCTAATGCTTTCCAATCATTCCCTGTATAATCCACTTCCCTCAAATCATAGTTAATGTTGTTCTCCCACCTCATTCTTGGTCTACCAACTGGGCGTTTTCCTTCTGGCTTTCCTACAAGAAGTTTCCATGCACGTCTTTCATTCCCCATACGCGCAACATGTCCTGCCCATCGCAGTCTATGGGACTTAACTGTTTCTTATTATATCTGGCTTCCTATAAAGACCATGTAGTTCATTGTTATGTAGTCTTCTCCATTCACCTGTCTGTTCATCTCTCTTTGTCCAGAAATTTTCCTAAGAACTTTATTCTCAAATACTCGTATCTCCTTTCCTCCCTTAAAGTAAGAGTCCATGTTTCGCACCCATATAATATAACTGGTAGAATAATAGTTTTATATATTTTCAGCTTAACGTTTTTTGAAAGGAGTTGGGACATCAAAAGTCTCTGCAATGCATAATAGAATGCATTTCCAGAATTGAGCCTATGTTTAATTTCTTTGTGCATCTCATTCCTATTTGTAATTATTGTTCCTAGCTATTTGAATTCAGCCAATTCCTCAAAATTTCCCTCATTTGTCATTAGCTGTCCATTTCCATTATATAATGTACTTCTACGTGTGACCATGTATTTAGTTTTACTAAGCTCTAGCGGCCGCAATTTTTGTTTCATAGAATCCAAACTTTGCATATAGCAGTTAATTAAAATAATGTCAAATTCGTTAACTAGCAAAATCGGATCATTACATACAGGAATTCTGAAAATAATATTTAAAAATCGCTCAAGCAATCGCAATAATCAATTATTCACAACGAAACTCAGTATATGCTACTAAAATAAACCAAAGAAGATATTTTCAAAAAACCAACGAAACCTGACCATTAGAAGCGGGGGTTTATCTGAAACCCGAAATTAAAAATTGACTCTAGCAAACGTCATGTTTGGTTCATGGCAATTAATACGTGGACGTTCTATAAATAATGCACATACATTTAGTTATCGAATGTCTTTTGTTGAAAATGAACGAACCTTTGTAGAACGAATCTTCGAAGCTTGTTTCAAACGTCACGAAGATTCAGTGTTTTTCAACAGATGGCTGTGATGTACTTTAGTTTTAAAACGGCGCGGCGGCTGCTCGTGAAACACGCACAAAGCAGAGAACTGCGATTGAATTTCTTTCTGTAGAGAAGGAGACCATTTCAAACATTGACATGCGCTTATAAAATGTATATGGGGATCAGGCAGCGGATAGGAGTACAGTCAGTCGTTGAATTTAGCACAGTGTCAGCGGGCGAAGGAGGAAAAGTAAAATTGTCAGATCTCCCGCGCTCGGGAAGAGGCTACGCGGTGTTGTGACGCCGGAGACATTTCAAAGCGCCGATAGGCTTATTCCGGTCGACAGGAGAGTAAGCGAGGTGTTAATTTAAGTTACAGAAAGAAAGATAAAAAAACTCGTGAATATATGCAAGCATTTAGGCGGTAAAAACTAGAACATATGCTGTAAAAATTGTGAAATATGCTGTAAAAACTGAGAAATATGATTCTAAAAACTGTAGATTTTTAATTAAATTCACAATTTTTTCATAAATATGTTGAAGCAGCGCTAGTTCGAATCGCCATGAGGGAAGACATTTTTTCATTGGAATTTCGGCCAATATGGGACCGGTGCCCACTCAACATCGTGAGGAATTTGGGTAGTTCCAGGTGGAGAAAACCAGCTATAACGGTTGGCGAACCCGACATGCTGACCACTTGTTACTCCTACAATGACTGGATGATCGTCTACCTATGTGATTAGCACATATGGATGTGAGGGCAGCAGCCGGCAGGTAGGCCAATGATCTTCTAGGCATGTCGTGCGTGCCATGAAGTAAATAAAAATGAAGTAATAAAAATTGTTATTTTTATTGTGTTTATTTGGTAATAAAATTTAATACAGTAGATATAATTCCGGGTTTCATTCCATTAGTAAAAATTAAGAAACGTGCAAACCTATTTCAATAAAAATTTATTTCTGCATAATTATAAGTACTGTTTATGGGTGTTGCATTATTTTCTCCTCCGACCATCGCCTAAATTTGCCAGTACACTTAAGAGGTTCTATATTTTGGGATCGAACCCACATATTGTCCACTAAATTTATAATTTCACGTCATGGCTTTAAATTATTTTGGAAACAAACGAAAAAATATATTTCCTTTAAAATGCGACATAGAAAAGCAATGAAAAATGGTTGAGTAAAGATAAGCAAGCTGTACTTATATAACAAAGTTGGTGTTATACAAGAGAATCATGAGGCAAAAACGTGAGTGTCATTAATTCATTTTAAATATGTGAGCAGTTTTATGGAAATTTAACGCATTCCTTCCTATTCCTGGCCTCAGGCAGTTACTCCTAGCAGAATCAAGATATTCATATGAGTCTATAAATCGTTACACCGTTCCACATCAATTTGCTGAAAAAAAAACTGGTTTGAAATATATTCTCTCTGGTGCTGAGATCTACATACCGGTACTCAGTTTAGCGCCATTTCACAGTTAAAATACTATACTATATGATCTTACTTACTTACTTACTCACTCACTGGCACTATCGAACCCGTAGGTTCATGGCCGCGCGGACATAAGCTCTCCATACATCCCTATCCTGAGCTAATGCTTTCCAATCATTCCCTGTATAATCTACTTCCCTCAAATCATAGTTAATGTTGTTCTCCCACCTCATTCTTGGTCTACCAACTGGGCGTTTCCCTTCTGGCTTTCCTACAAGAAGCTTCCAAGCAAGTTTTTCATTCCCCATACGTGCAACATGTCCCGCCCATCGCAGTCTACGAGACTTAACTGTTCTCATTATATCTGGCTTCCTATAAAGACCACGTAGTTCATTGTTGTGAAGTCTTCTCCATTCACCTGTCTGTTCATCTCTCGTTGGTCCAAAAATTTTCCTAAGTACTTTATTCTCAAATACTTGTAATCTCCTTTCCTCCCTTAAAGTAAGAGTCCACGTTTCGCACCCATATAATATAACTGGTAGAATAATAGTTTTATATATTTTCAGTTTAATGTTTTTTGAAAGGAGTTGGGACCTCAAGAGTCTCTGCAATGCATAAGAGCACGCATTTCCAGAATTGAGCCTATGTTTAATTTCTTTGTGCATCTCATTCTTATTTGTGATTATTGTGCTCAAAGATATATATAGGACATGAAAAGAAAAATAAACGCCTGAATCGGGATTTGAATCCGAGACCTCTAACATTATATGTTAGTGACATAATTAGAGACCGGATGGTAGGGAAAATGCCTACAGTTATTTATTATATATATTACAAAAGTGTTTTCATATAAGTTCATACCGACGACCCTAAAGTTGTTTTCCATGAAGTTAATTTAGTCTATAAATGCCTATTTCAGCTTATAATGTCTATTTGCCATTTTTCTCTAAATTACCTTAGTATTTAATGAAATTAATTGAAATGGACAAGCTTCATGACACATATAATTGCATAAAATATTTAAAGTGTTCTTTTTATAAATTCTGTTAGAATATTTTAGGATAAGGGTGGTAATGGTTTTCCCTCAATGCACTCCCGTTAGGCGAAATAACATGTACCGGTAATTGTATTTTTCCACCTCGTGCACTCCCATTAAGCGAAATAGCCCTAAGTTATGTCCCATTGTATTATGCTCCGGCTTTAAGACTTGGAGAAAGTTCTATAGTATAGCATTGCTTCTTTTAAATCCAAACATTGCTGACTGTCAAAGAGGTTAGATGGCTCAAGCTTTCTTTCTTTGTCTGACATCTGGTGCTGAAACCTTTAAGTGACTGGCAATGCTATTTTTTATGTTGGTATCACTGAATTCAGTCTGTAGTCCACATTCACACACAGGTGCTTCAAAGACAAAGTGGTACCACAAATGCAAGTGGCTTATTTTTTTACCTTTAGAACAGTTGTTTTGCGATGCCTAAAGAACGGATAACAGTAAAAGACAAACTGACCAATTTCGTGAAAGTATTTAGTGCGGAAATATTCTCAAGTGACGGTTCAATATTGTTTTGCAAAGTGTGTAAAATTTCAGTGAATTGCGCGAAGAAGTACAATGTTCGCTGCACGTACACACTAAAACTTAAGTATGCTCTTTGTAAAAAAAAGGACAAACAAGTTCCAAAATCATCTCTAATATCTTCGTATGCTATTGATAGCATATGTTTATATTCTCTATGTAAAGCTGTAAAAATTTATGTTATAGTCCATTTTCTGAATAAGCCTATTTTGATTTTTTTAAGCGCCTAACATCCGGACTCTAGACATAATCACCAGTTCATTCAGTTTCTAGCAGAAACATGTATTTTTCCCTTCTTATATATGGTTCTCAATCATAGACAAGGGGACAACGTCGTCACTGGCATATCGCGGCTTCTATAACAAGTAAACATTTTAAAGAAAAATATTTACTTTTAGCAGTAACGCTTCCATATCTCGATGTTATAATTAAATATGACGTTTAGCAATGAAGGCCAAATATAGCATGAAAAGAGAAATAAACACCTGAACCGGGATTTGAACATATATATATCCATCCATGGTAATTCTGCCCTCGGGCAGGTCTTTCACTACAATCATAGCATTTTCATGCTATGCTTGCAGCTTTACTAGAGAATTGTAGGTGTGGTAGCTTCCCGTTGCTTTCCACACAGGTGAAGGATAATGATGACCATATGATTTCGGGGACCGTTTGGGCCTTAACGTTTTCTTGACATTTGTCTTATAGGTGAGGAAAAACCCCGATAAAAACCTCACCCATAAAAACTGTCCCCGGGACCGCTGACAAGGCAGCACGCTACCTCGAGACCACCGGTGGAATATATATATATATATATATATATATATATACATACATACATACACTGTGTAAATGAATTATACCGCACAAATTTAACAGCTTACAGAGGGGTATTATACAAGTAATTTGAGATAGGGAACAAATGGTCTACGAGGGAAAATGGATGAGTTATAGGGAATCAAAGTAATGGACATTTGATACAGATAAATCAACATAAGAGCAAAGTAAGAGATAAAATTATACTAGAATAACTTCAGATCTTAGTATTAATACCGAGATCCTGATTGCTAATAATCCATCAACAACGTTAATGAAATATTGAATTATCAAATTCCTTGAAATGTCGAATTTAGCAATTGATTGCACGCCACTGTACTGGTTACAGTAGAATCGGTACTATGAGGGCCTTAGCTCAAAGTGAAACACGCAGAATCTGTGTAGTTAATGTGTGGCTTAATGTTAAGGCGATGGATTTGAGATACGAACACTGATATTTTTATTCTGATTTATTCAAGTATAACATTATATATACCATGTGTACATTCACTATACCTCTTCATGTCTTTACTCTAGTGATCACTGCACTATCATTTATCTAAGTACATAAGCATTGTACAGTAAAATTGCACATTTTATTTGCGAAAACTATTGTACTCTACACTATGTGTATTATTATTATTATTATTATTATTATTATTATTATTATTATTATTATTATTATTATTATTATTATAACAACCTTTCAAACAATTCAAAACAATACGTCATGTACTGCGCCAACATTCCAATACCGTATTCTGTAAAATAATGAATAAACAATTAAACCAGAAGTAAATCTACATACGTAAAACTGATTTTTCGTACGTACATATTAAAGGAAGAAAATAAAAAAGAAGGGTACACATACTGTATGCAGTTTCGAACTTGATGCGTCATTCTTACATTTCCGTCGGTAGTAAGACTACTATAACCACTGAGCTAAAGGCGCATGCATATTGCCTGTTATAGTCTCTGCATCATATTATTTCCATTTTAATTTGAAATAATCAGTGGCGTGTCAACCATTTTACAAATTGAATCATAACTTGGACCATTTTATTCGTAGACCATTAGTACATTATCTCAAATTTCTTATAGGCCTATAATACCCTCTATATGCAGTTAAACTTGTGCGGTATAACTCATTTACAGCCTGTATATATACTTAACTTAAAAACAATTCAATTCAATTCAATATCCCCGATTAAATTTGCAACATTTCTTTATGAAAAATAACTTACTAAACTCAAACAAAAAAGTTGGAATTATAATAGCCCTACATAAAAGGTACATTTAACTCCAGAAATAGACAAATTAAAAAACAAATGCATACAGAAAATCATTCACAAACAAAAATACATATCCAGTTATCTTACATGATATCTAAACCCTTTAAAGATTCCAATTTTTTAATAATTTTATACCACAATCAGCAACATTTTCAAATTTATCATAAGTAATGCCACGAGTGATTTCCAAATTATCACGAAGTGAGTCGTGAATTTATCTAGAGAATTTGGAAATAAAGAGTAGCATTTTTAAGACTATTTAACGAATAAAATTAAGTTGTTTATTCACAAATCATTATTTAAATATAATTATTTTTAAATATTTATTTATTTAATGTAAATGGCGATGTTTGAAAACAAATGAGAAACGATTGGTACGCTTCATTTACTTCTTTTGTTCGTCACTGCAACCAGATCATATTATTTATTGCCAAAGGAACGCAATAATGTAAGAATGCACTCTAGTGGAGAAAAATGAAACATCAAACTGTATATTAATTCATTTCTGATGTCCTATGATGTAAATATGACAATTATATTTTTCTGGGAAAAAATACATTTAAGAAAGTGCAAACAGTGGTTTCTTTTTTTGGTGGTACAATCAATTGCTACAAATGTTTTATATTAACTCTCGCATGCAGTATGTGTTGACATTCAAGCACTATATACAAATCTGGTAGCCGTATTTCTTGGTGAGTCAGTTACTGCAAAATAATGCTATGACCTATTCAGAATGTTAAAAAGGAGGTGCTTTCTTTATTATGATAAACTTTAGTTGGTAAATTCTAGGCGAAACACGACTGTGATTAATTGTAAATAAAAAAACTTTGTAACGTGATTGGTTAAATAGTCTTCATGAATTTCCTCCTTGATCACGAGAACTCAAACTCTAACTCACTGGCACTATCGAACCCATAATTTCATGGCCGCAAGGACATAAGGTCTCCATACATCCCTATTCAGAGTTAATGTTTTCCAATCATTCCCTGTGTAATCTACTTCCCTCAAATCATGGTAAATGTCATTCTCCCACCTCATTATTGGTCTACCAACTGGGTGTTTTCCCTCTGGTTTTCCTACAAGTACCTTCCATGCACGTCTTTCATTTCCCATTCGTGCCACATGTCCTGACCATCACAGTCTACGAATCTTAACTGTTCTTATTATATCTGGCTTCCTATAAAGACCACGTAGTTCACTGTTATGAAGTCTCCATTCACCTGTCTATTCATCTCTCTTTGGTCCAGAATTTTCCTAAGAACTTTATTCTCAAATACTCGTAATCCCTTTCCTCCCCTAAAGTAATAGTCCATGTTTCGCATCCATATAATATAACTGGTAGAATAGTAATTTTATATATTTTTAGTTAACGTTTTTTTAAAGAAGTTGGGACGTCTAGAGTCCATGTAATGCATAATAGCACGAATTTCCAGGATTGAGCCCATGTTTAATTTCTTTGTGCATATCATTCCTATTTGTGATTATTGTTCCTAGGCATTTAAATTCAGGCACTTTCCCAAACTCTCCAGAAACAAATTAATATAATATATAAGTTAAATATAACATTTGATTTGCATTCAAAAAGTATTGTGTAAGCAATTTACCTTGCTAGAATTAGCAACCGCATATAGAAATTGGCTCACATAAAAGGCAAATATATTCCCATCAACTGTGCTATAAAATTATTTGGAACAAATCGAGGATAGCACTAAAACGAAAATTTAATAGTGTACTCTATGTACATGTAGAGTATATTGTATTGCAGTGTACTGTACATAAATTATCTACTGCACATTATAAGATTAATATTTTATTAGTATACAGTTATTTTAGAATTTATGGTTTTATTATGAAAGCTATAACTTCCTGTTTTCACAGGAATATTATACAATGTAAATGATATATAATACGTATTTAGGTCATACTGGATTTATCAAATAATAAAACCTTTAATAAAATATTTTTAGCCTCTATAAAACGATCACCTCTCATCTAGGTGCACAGATCCGATGGTCCGAAAATACAAAGACTTACTTATTATATATATTAATACGTGAAGGAAAAACTCTGTACCTCTTTTTAAGCAGATTTCGCGCACGGAGGAGTGTGGTATTTGGCAGTGCAGAAAAATACATTTTATGTGTAATACACGTTACAAATAAATTAAATTAAACAAAATAAAATAAATTGTCTCTAAGAAATTTATATGTATTAATTATTCATTTGTGCCCATTCATTTGTTTACGTTCATAACTGAAAGTGCATTGTTGTAAATATCTGAATTGACTTACTTTCACGTATTTATTATTAGTGATTTAAAAAAATCGACTACATTTTATTATTTAAATTAAACCCTGCCTAATCTTTGTTTCAGTAATTTCATTACATATTTTTTTTATATATTTACATATTCGCACCTACTTCCACTATGCTTCGACATAGAACATTGACGGGTTGGAATGAGACACAAAGAAGAAGGGATATATATTCTCGTACACATAATAATAGGCCAAATGCAAATTTAAATAGTATACAAATGTCAAATGACGCTTTACTGTTATTTTAAACATGGCTTAGTCTAGCTATACCACATATTTCCTATCGTTGGTATTTCTAATATAAATCGAAAATTAATGCATACTGACGTATTTATTTATTTATTTTACCTGATGGAGTTAAAACTGTAAGGTCTTCTCTTCCACTTCAGCAGGGTTAAATTATACATAGAATAAGAATTAAGATTGATACATAATATATATATATATATATATATATATATATATAGATTACACAATATAAAGTTGACAAGGGTAAGAAAGAAAACACTAATAATAATATGATGATGATGATAATAATAATAATAATATAATAATAATAATAATAATAACATAATAATAACATACAATTAGACATTTGTGACAAACTTAAAAAAATAATGCATTGTGGTCGAATTTCGACCACTGGGCGACCACTAGTCTATATATTAATTCGTGAAGAAAAAACTTTGTACCCCCTTTTCTCCTCTGTTTGTCAATCGATTTTTTTTTTTTTTTTAGTAACTATTGGCGAGATTTAGTGTTATCAATAGAAACAATTGGAAACAGTTAATTCTGCCGTTTTTAACTGCAAGACAGAATTTATGGAAAATCTCCATGATGCAAGAGTTACATTTCCTTAAAAGATGCATGTGATGTATAAAGGTCATGTCCTAAAAATCTGCCGTTTTTAACTGCAAGGCACTAATATCCAGCGCCAAAGCTCCCATTTAAATTACAGAGAAGTAATACATATGTTAATCCCAGAGGTAGACGATCATCCTGCCAGAGTAGCGGTGACATGTGGTCAGCATGTCGGATCCACCAGCCGTTATAGCTGGTTTTCTCAACGTGGAGCCGCTACTTATTGTAGCTACCTAAATTCCTCACAATGCTGGTTGCTAATTTAGAATACTATCACTCTCATCATCAGTTACACACAAACATAAATATATACCCTGTATTTTTATGATCTAATACAATTTAAAACTAACAGCGTCTAATATAGTGTTGTGTTATTTATGGTCGAATTTCGACCACTTGGCAAACACTAGTGAGTGAATAAATATAGAAAAAATCTCAATCTGATAGCAGAAACGTGTATTATCATGTTAGTTAACATGACACTACAGTCAAATTCAACCCAGGAAGTTACTGAGTGTTTGGAATAGGGCGCTGGGTTGCCATTAACAGTATTTTCTTGAGCGAAATCCTTAAATAAAACTGAAATATGCAACACAGCAGGTACAGAGTTGTAAGTTGTAGCCGTCCAATGAAAAAAAACAGTAACCACTTGTCACTGAGCTCATGCGGTCCTGTACTATCCTGTGTGAAAGTGTCGACTCTCATTTTTACTATAAAACTAGTTTGCATGCCGTGAAAGAAAAACTATGTTTTTTCAGTGTATAGTACATATATTTGGAAAAAGTACTGCTACCCTTCCCCCACCATCACTCACTAAACAAACAAATATCGTTATTATGAGTTTGGCAACATCTACCCCTGTACATAGGGGGACACTGGCGTAGCCCATAGAGAAACTTCGAATAGAGGGGAAACTGAGTACAGTGACATCTAAAAAATTTCGGTCGTTTACGATGAACTACAATGAGCAAACTACAATGGTAGCGCTGTTTCGTAGTAACAGAATATGTAACTAAATAAAACAAATGCAAGGCACACGGCGTCGTTCACGGCGTGTTTAACGGTGTTCACTCGGGATTATGGGAAGTTAGCCATTTTGTAAATTTAAATTTTTAACTGCTATCCTTTCGTTCTATGTAGACGGTACTGTAAATTATCGAAAGTTAAAATCATTACTTAGATTTTATTTTACTCTAATTTGTAAGTAAATTCAAGCTTGTTTACATTTTTAATGTGAATCTATTTTCAAGATAAACCTACTAGAAGTGATAAAATTCTAAGATTTGTTAGGTTAGGAAGAGTGATGTTAGTGTACAGCCATTTCTAATAAACATTTTAAAAATGTGACTTTATAATGGACAGATGTACGACATGGCTAAGGTTATTTAATAATTGAAAAATGTTTTGATATTGGTACATATAATATATGTATAAAATATGTATGTGAGAATAAGGGGGTAGGTCAATTGTACATATTTATTAACAGAGCTCATAATGCACGTTTTTAAAATTTTAATAAACGAAAATTAAATTAACATGTTTTATTTATTTCCATTCTTCCTTTCTGTTAAAATTAAAGAAAATCTGTAGGTCTGAGAGACTGGGTATACATAATTCCACAATTTAAGATTAATTAATACGTTTATTTTATTCCTATAAAAGTTTAAATTCCATGATTATTCACCAGATGGCGCTGTATATAATTATTAATTCATAATTTTACCACCAGGCGGTGCTGAATTTCATATTAGTACCAAAAAAAGAACCGAAAAAATTTAGGTGTCGTTAGTTGTATTACACTAGCGCCGCCTGTGGCATGTACGCGCAACTTGCCTACTTTCTTCTCTGGTACTCTGGGCGTAGCCCATAAGGTCTGCAGTGACTTCCTGGGTTGAATTAGAGTATAGCAGTCATTTGTTCTCTGTTGCAACATTCGCAGACACACATACAATAGCCAAAGATTCAATATTAAGGTGAGGATAAAGTGTAATTTATTTCCTGCAAGCTACCCTCTCAATATAAAATGTGGCATAGGGTAGAAATCAATAGTTTGTACCTGATAAAGCGATTGCAAGCTTGCGTCATCTCTTATCGATGGGGGAGCTACGACTAGTTAGCACATCAGAGTTCGGGATTATCGAACTTACGTAAATGTGTACGAACAAACATGGTTATGTAAGTTAACTCCTTAATTGCTACACCATCATGTATGCATACAATGTTATTCCCAGAATAACTAATTTGATAATCCTCGATAAATATCATTCACATCAGAACAAACATTATTATAAACCATGAAACAAGCCCTGAATGCAAATAGTCTATCTGGCCCTCATATCAAATTTAAAATGATTCAGAATGCAAAATAAAAATTGCATCAATTAATTTGTACAATTAAAGATGCTACATTTGTTATAAAACAACTAATTGACAAGTGGAAAGAGTTTAATATCCCCCTATATATATATTATTTTTAGATTTTGAAAAGGCCTATGATAGAGTCAAACGGGACATAATGTGGAAAATATTGGAAAGCTACCAAGTCCCCAATAATCGAATAAATGCTATAAAAAGTTTATATGAAACCACATTTATAAAAGTAAAGTTAGATCATGGGAAAATAACAGATAAATTTGAAATTAACCAAGGTTTAAGACAGGGATGTGGACTATCTCCATTACTGTTTATTCTATATCTAAATAAAATTGTCCAGGAGTGGAAAAAACTAAACCCCCCAGGAGTAAAAATATGTAGAGGAAATCAAATACAAACAATAATCTTCGCAGATGATCAAGTACTTCTAGCGGAGAATGAAGATGATTTGCAGATATCAGTGTTTAAATTGCAGAACATCCTGGAAAAATACAACATGAAAATATCTGAAAATAAAACCAAATCCATGGCAATCACTGGAAAGGGACTTGCGAGAGTAAAAATAATAATAAATAATAAACCGATAGAACAAGTAACAGACTTTAATTATTTAGGTAATAATATATCACAGTTTCATAATCAAAAAGATGTGGAAACAAATTTAGAAAAATATAACAGATTAAATGGTATAATTAGGAGAAATTTTGGAAAACAAATGAGGAAAGAAATCCAATTGAGATTTCATAATGCCATAGCCAAACCTACTCTACTATACGGAAGTGAATGCTGGACACTTCGAGCAAAAGATAAATCCCGCATTAATAGTTCACAAATGAGATTCCTCCGATCACTAACTGGAGTAACATTAAGGGATAGAATGAAAAGTGATTAGATAAGGATGCAGTGGAATAGTAGGGAAATGGTTGAACATATACAAAATTATCAGATTAAATGGTTCCAACACGTCCAGAGAATGTCAAACTCCCGTTTACCAAAGATGATTTACCACCTCAACCCTAAAGCAAAAGAGACCTCGGAAGACCATTCAACCGATGGAAAGATCAGTTTTTGTAGTCGCAGAACGGGCATCATCACCCAATACTGCATTCGGAAGAAGAAGAAGAAGAAGATTAAAGAAACTGTGTCCAAAATTGGAAAAGTATTGTTAATATAGGTATAAGAATGGACCGTTTTAAAATATTAAACGTTTTAATGTATGCTGACGATGTGGTTATTATTCAAGAAAATGAAAATAATTTGCAGTACTCTTTACATCAATTAAATCAGTTATGCCAAGAATAATTTTAAAATATCAAAAGAAAAAACAAAAATAATGGCATTCTGGGGAAACGAACATAAAAGATCAAAAATCGTAATAGACAACGAACCTTTGGAACAAGTAACAAATTTTAATTATTTGGATTGTAATTTTACTATAAACACAAAAACTGAAAGAGACATACATATGAAACTGTCGAAATTTCAAATTATATGCGGAACTATACATAAAACATTAAAGAATAAAACAAGAAGAGATACTAGATTGAAGTTTTATAAAACATTGGCAGTTACTGCATTACTTTATGGGAGCGAAACTTGGGTCATGACCAAAACATTACAAAGTAGAATACAAAGCGCAAAAATGAACTTCCTTAGAAGAACAAAAGGCTGCACAAGATTGGACCGGATAAAGAATGAATATATAAGAACCAAGTTAAATATATATCCATTGAATGAGAAAATCAGAGAATATAGAGAGAAATGGTTTACACATGTGGAAAGAATAAATGTAACAATATTACCAAAGCAGCATTCAACTACAAGCCAAGAGGTTCAAGGAATGTAGGAAGGCCAGTGAAAAGATGGACAGAACAACTGTGAGGCGGAACAGGCAATTTTTGCATAGACCGTGAAATGAAGAAGAAGAAGAAAGAAACTGTATTAAAAATAGCTCTAGCCGTAACAATTTTGACCTTTCGCAATGTTACTCAGTATATGTTACTGTAATAAAACGAGGAAGGTATTCTCAAAAAATCAATGAAATCCGACCATTAGAAGTTGGGATTTACACTGAAACCCTAGATAAAAAAAAATTGCTCCAACAGCTGCCATGTTTGCTTCGTCCCAATGCATTAGTAGGCCCATTAGGGTATAAAAAACAATTTAATTGACCCTTAAATTGGCAATGTGTCCTATAAAATACATAGAGGGGCACGCCGTAGTGTAGTGGTTAAGGCACTGCGCTACAAGCCGGAAGGTCGAGGGTTCAAGTCCCGGTGGGGTCAGGATTTTTAAACTGACCAAAATCTTCTGGCGGCACTATGGCCCTGGGGTCGACTCAGCCTCTAACGGAAATGAGTACCAGACGCTTGTTCTGGGGTAAAGGCGGCCGTCACGCAGGGCTGACATCAAGTGCCGATTGTCCAGAAAAAGTGGGAGCCTTAACCTCCCACTACCCCAAGGGCCTCCTGAGGCCTGTAGTGGGAATACTTTACTTTACTTTTAATTGATTTAGTATTTTTAATAAAATAATAGAAAAATTAATCAGTAGAAAATATTTAAATCTGTATCAAATTACACAACAATATTCATAAGGTAATAACATACGGTTTTTAGTTTTGTTTTCTCTGCAGTCCGACATGTACATAAGAAATTGAGATCCTCAAATACAAAATTATCATTTACTGGTGTTCGCCAAGTGGTCTAAAGTCAACCATAATCATACATAATTGAATCAGAAATTTTTATGCCTCACAAAATATGTATATCTATGTTGGAGTATAACTAAAGATGGGGGTTACAGTATTCAAAATTAGCACCCAGAATCGTGAGGAATTTGGGCATGTTGGCTTCATGTTGAGAAAACCAGCTATAACGCTGGTGGACCCGACATACTGACCACATGTCACTCCTGCACTGGCAGGATGACCGTCTACCACTATGATTAACATATATAGATGTATTACTTACCCATAGTTTAAATGGGAGCTTTGGCGCTGGATTTTAATGCCTTGCAGTTAAAAACGGCAGAACTGTTTCCAAAATATTTTTATTGATAACACTAAAGCTCGTCAACAGCTACTAAAAAATCGGTTGAAAAATAGGGGAGAAAATGGTAGAATACTTAACTGTTTTGTCTTTACCTATTTATATAGGCCCCTATAGATGTCACACGTAAAAAATAACACATTAGATACACAAATTATTAAAATCAATCGGCTGATGGATGGGTCACCATCCATCACCAATACACTAACAAGTTGACTTAAACTAGTACTTAACAAAGCATAGCTGCTAACCAGAATAACAATTCTCGCGAAATATATTTTCGAAATAAAAATAAATAATTAAAAAACGGAGCAGAGCCAAGTATTTGCTGCTGCAAATCACATATCCATGCATCATTGATCAATATATAGCTAAATTTCTATTATACTCGTAAATCCAAATTATCCGGGGCAAATGGACTCCGTCTTAAAACCCAGGGACCTCATACATTGGGCCGAAGAGCTAGTCAACCTTCTCACGCGGGTCACAGGGCAGTTCACCTACCGATTTTGACTTTTGAGTTTTCTAAAATTTAACAAATGAAATATATTTTCCATAAAGCAGCAATATATGTGTGTGTATATATATATATATATATATATGTCTGTCTATTTGTCCTTTATGCGCTGCCATACTGTTCATCCGACTGTGATCGGACTTTTTTAAAAAAAAGTTCAGGAGTTTCCCGGGAAGGTTTTAGGTTATAAGGTAGTTGTAATATTCAACCCATTCACCTTTACAAATCGCATTTTGTAGAGAAAAAAGTGTTTTTCACAACTTTTTCGACGCTTAAATGGCTTACGCTGCCTAAACCGTAACATATACATCAAATTAACGTACATAAAATTGAATATCTAATAAATATATATATATATATATATATATATATATATATAAGAAAAATAAGTGTTTGAATTGGAATTGCTTGGTGGTGTAATGGATAACACGCTAGGATACCAACCCAGAGATCCGGGTTAAAAACCCGTTCAGGCATTTATTTTTCTTATCATGTCATGTTAAGCTTGCATTGCTCAATGTCAAAAATGTAATTACAACATCGATAAAGCGTCACTGCTATAAAGTAAAAATATTCTCTTTAATTTGCTTACTTGTTATAGTCAGCTACTAGGTGGCAGTGAAGACCGAGTTCTCGCGACATCTAGTAATAATGGAGAATATATACATAAGAAAAATAAGTGTTTGAATTGGACTCGCCTGGTGGTGTAATGGATAACACGCTGCGGTACCAACCCAGAGTTCCGGATTCAAATCCCGTTCAGGCCTTTATTTTTCTTATCTATATATATATATATATATATATATATATATATATATACACACACACACACACACAAAGTTCGCGACAGCATATGTCTATCTTTCACCGATAACTCATGACCATTTTCATTTTTCAGCTCATTGAAGCCAAGAAGCTTGCATTGGGATGACTAGATTCCCGGGCAAGCGTAGACGCGCACTGCAGGTATTCTTTTACGGATAACTCTCAATAACCATTTTTGTCTTTCAGCTCATTTATGCCAAGAAGATAGGGATAAGTGGATTCCCGGGCAATGCCTGGTAATCAGCACGGAGTATCTAAAAATAATTAAGATAATAATTTATATTTTTTTTACTTATTCAACTAAACATAAAAACACATTTAATTTATTTAGGCGTAGCAACGCACGTTGGGCATTAGCTAGTAGGACTACAACTTTGACTTAGTGTGAATTCGCTTATTTTACGCAGTTCCTATGTGACAGTTTTCCTTGTTAGTTCTCGGAGCAAATAAATGTTTTCAGGATAGGAATGTTACAAGTGCCCTGTTAATGTTATATAACCTATCCCATGCGACATACGTGACTCCTGACTTGTTAACAGTTTCCATCAAAATATTTGCGCGCGCGACTGGTTACGCAACTCCAAGTTTATATAACACCCTTCGTTTCGGTCGGGATGTACACTGTTTTATAACCGTTAATTTGAAATAAAGTTACTTGTGTATGTAAAGCCGCAGGTAAAATAATAATACTAATAATAATTAATAATAATTTATTTTATTTATATACAGATTTTTAATGTTTACACGTCTTTCTGTGCCTAAAGTTTTATTTTTCTTCTCCATTCGTCTCTATCCATCCACTCTATGACATCCAGTCCTCTTGTTCTCAATCCAGTTCTTATTTGGGAGTCAATGACCAGTCACATTTCAGCGAATTTTGATTTACAATCAATCACAGTCGTTTTTCACCTCGATTTTGTCAGTTTAATTTTATCATATTAAAATCAAGCCCTTCATTTTTAACATTCTCTAAAGGTCGGAGCATTATTTCGCAGTGACTGACTCTCTAGGAAATTGTGCATATATTAAGATGTGAAAATTCTAGAATGCATGTAGCTACCAGACTGTATATATATGTCCACCGCTGTGGTCTCGAGGTAGCGTGCTGCCTTGTCACGCAGCGGGCCCGGGTTCGATTCCCGGTCGGGGCAGTTTTTCTGGGTGAGGTTTTTATCGGGGTTTTTCCTCACCTGTAAGACAAATGTCAGGAAAACTTCAAGGCACAAACGGTCCCCGAAATCATATGGCCATCATCATCATCATGATCATCCTTATCATTATCATCATCATCATCATCCTTCACCGGTGTGGAAAGCAACGGGAAGCTACCACACCTACACAATTCCCTAGTAAAGCCGCAAGCATAGCATGAAAAATGCTATGATTGCAGTGAAGGACCTGCCTTCGGGCAGAATTACTATGGATGCATATATATAGTGCAAAAATGTAACCAGATACTGATTACGAGATATAACATTTGTAGCAATTGATTATACCCCCCCCCAAAAAAAAGAACCACTGTTTGCACTTTCTTAAACGTATTATTTCCCAGGAATTTACGTTCCAGAAAAATATAATTGCCATGTTTACATCATAGGATATAATAAATTAATTAATAACCTATAAAGTTCGTTATAAACAGTTTGATGTGTTTCATTTTTCTCCACTAGGGTGCATTATTACAATATAGCGATCCTTTGGCAATAAATAATATGATCTGGTTGCAGTGAAGAACAAAAGAACATATCAAACGTTTTTCATTTGTTTTCAAAACATCGTCGTATACTTTAAATATATAAATATATATATATATATATATATATATATATATATATATATACATATGAAGTATGGACGTTGAAACAGAAGGATATACAGAGACTTAGATCTGCTGAAATGAGATATCTTCGGAGGACTGCAGGATACACACTACTAGATCACAAAAAAAATGAAGACATCTTAGAAGAATTACACATGGAATCTTTAGAAAACAAAATTTCTGATTATAAGTCAAGATGGATGCAACATGTTCATCGAATGGAAGATCACAGAATACCCAAACAAATGTTAAGATATCAACCTGCAGGAAGAAGAAGACCAGGACGTCCACTCAAAAGACTTCTGGATGGTGTTTCTCTTGAGGCCGAAACAGGTCAACAAATGGCCTAAATTCGTGAATGTACTATGATGATGATGATGATATGTATATATATATATATATATATATATATATATATATTATTCGTTAAATAGTCCTTACAAATGGCACTCTTGATTTCCAAATTCTCTAGATAAATTCACTTCGTGGGTCGATAATTTATAGGTAATTTGGAAATCACTCGTGGCATTACTTATGATAAATCGATAGTAAATTAATTACTTGTGACTTAATTAATTATATTTACTCGCCAGCAGAGATGCAAAACGCTAGTACTACGGGATTTCTTTTTGAAATTAGATTTACGCCCTTAAGAAGTTGTAAAAAACAGCATTAGAGAAAATACCAAACATATAAATAAGATAAGCTATGGGAATATAGACATAATTTTGAAATACAAGAAGCGACAGTTCTAGTGGTATGGGTACAGGGTTAGGATGGACAACACAAAGAGGCTAAAGAATACCTTACAAGGGAACTGTCAACCATTGCACATTAAAACCTACCTTGAAATTTCTCCCAGAGAAGGGTTGTGAAGGACCAAGGCCATGTCAAAAAAAACGGCTGTTTTTAACTGCAATGCACTAAAATCCAGTGGAAAACCTCTCATTTAAACTATACGGAAGTAATACAACCCCTGAATTGGTAGATTGGATAACCCTCTCTACCTTCCGTCCACTATTTTAGTTTGACACTCTAATGTTATAAGATTAAATAATTCTTCTCATCAGAAGTAAGTACTAATTTACTATTGATTGGTTTAAGGGGACCGACTGGTGAATTTCTATTATTTTTTGTCTGATTGTTTTGAAATTTGTATCACATACATTATGTGCATATAGAAGTGTTTGTGTGAAGTTAGGTGCTTATAAGTATAATAGTTTCAGAATTATGGTTTTTAAAACTTTTTTTATATTTTCTAAAACAACGCTCTTTACGATGCATTTTTAAATATTCTCTCATGAAATCTGATATTCAGAGCTTACATGATTCCGCTAAACACATTTGCTATGCAAAAGAAAATCATAAAGGGAGGATACTGCTTATTTTTCAATATTTAAAAAAAATATCCACTCTCACGCATTTCCATCTCGATTTAAAACAACACATGTGTCATAGACTAGTAACTGCATCGCAAATTTGAATTAGCATATATTGGGGAGTCTGACCGGTAAATTTCACCTCGATAGCATAAAAATTGTATCGTAAGGAGCATTTTAAGTTTTGGAAAATGTAAAAAAAAAAATGTAAACAGAAAAAAACACGTATTAAAGTTTAAGTACTCGTAGTAATGCTGACCACACGTGCAGGAATATTTAAACTCTTACGTCACGGACTCAATACTGCTCCTACAATAAAAAGAATTACATGAAACTGATCCTAAAGAATCAGAGTTATTAAAAAGCAAATAGACAAAAAAATCATTTTTTTTGCCTTTTTTTTCTCAATATTTTCAGGTTCGGTGCCCTTAAAAGACCATTACTTGCCTTCAGTTCGCACCTCAATCCACTCTCACTCATGCAAGTAGTCCATCTGCTCCCTACAGTGGGTTGCCATTGCAGGATTCTAGCTGCAATTTCTGTACCTTGAAGTTAAAACGGCAGATACTTTTTTGGTTTGCTTCTCTAGCAAATATTTCAAGGTAGGTTTCGGCATGCAATGGTTGACAGTTCCATTGTTAGAATTAAGGGGGGTGTTGGGTGAAAAATTGACCATTCGAGATCGAAATTGGCATTTTTTTTTTGTTTTTATACTAAAAAATAGCCTGTACTCTAATGTATATGTTGTCAAAGTTCGAGAGGCCTATGATGCTTCTAAGTGCCCTAAAGTGCTGATTAGGCCTGTACTTTACATTTTATATTTAAACTGCATGCAAATCTTTAAACTTATTCTTCCACGCTTTTATTTTCACTGCATTTTTGTGCATTCAAAATTGAATGGAATTCACAAATTCTATCCTAGATTGTTCAAATTTTTACTGCATGTCCTAAAAACGATGAGTAACAAAATATGTGCATGGGTTTAATGATTGAAGTAGTATTTTAAGAAATAAAAATCAAATGCATGCAATTATTTATTTTTTTGTAATTCCACGCATGAGGTACAACATATTTCCCCCCCCCCCTTTGTATTCATATTATAAGAATTCTGATGCATGATGTTTTTGTAAACATTTAAAAAAATTGTGGAACCCATTTAATTATCCATCCATCTATAGTAATTCTGCTCGAGGGCAGAGGTCTTTCATTGCAATCATAGCATTTTTATGCTATGCTAGCAGCTTTACTAGGGAATTATAGGTGTTGTAGCTTCCCGTTGCTTTCCACACCGGTGAAGGATGATGATGATAATGATAAGGATTATGATGATGGCCGGATGATTTTCGGGGACCTTTGGGCCCTAAGCTTCCTGACATTTGTCTTGCAGGTGAGGAAAAACCCCGAAAAAACCTCACCCAGGAGCCTGTCCCTACCGGGAATCGAACCCGGGCCCGTTGTGTGACAAGGCAGCACGCTACCTCGAGACCACAGCGGTGGACCAATTAATTATAATATATGCAATTTTTTTAAATATAATATTTAATAAGTCATAAAATAAATGTCTCACAAGAATGAAACTTAAACACATCATTATCATCATCTTCTTCTTCTTCTTCCTTCCAAGTATTAGGCCAAAGCCTGTTACGATTCTATAGAAAATTTTCCCTCCAGCGTTCATAGGACGGCCCAGAGATCTTCGTCCTCTTGGTATACAATTATAAACAGCTTTGGGGATCCGATTTTTGAACTCATTATGTATCATGCAGTGAATATTTGTGCAAAAAAAACTCAAGTCTCTAGCTCAAAAAATGTACAAAATAGAAATTTCACCCATCACCCCCCCCCCTTAATATTACCGGGAGAAAGCTAAACACAGTTGCAAGAATGATATTCAGGAATCAAGGGGATTGGAAGAAAAAAGCGACTCTTTAGACAGAAGGAAATGGATATTGGGAACAGAGAAATAACCACTGTTGTAACAGTATGTAAAATAACAATTAAGAAATATTGATAAAGCAATAGGTATATGAAGCAATGTTAAGATGGCATGACAATATCGTCCTCCGCATTATATAAGTTCACACTTTTGTAATCGCGCTCTCTCAATAAATTTTCTTTGGCTGCGCACTACTATGCTTCATGCATAAACATGCCTTATATCACCATTACATAACTCTTTTGTTTCCACTACTACTGTCATTATTTTGTAAGCAAATTGTCATCATCAACTTCAATTGTTCAATTCAACAGATGAACAATTCAAAGTCAGACACATGACGTAGTCACAGCTTTTCTCAAATAGAGTTTATTGTAAACATATTCTTTATTCAAAGAGGACCAATTGTAACGAGAGGTAAAATGTATCATATAACCAAAAAAAAAAAAAATTACATTGATCGACAAGGTTTTCTTCACAAGAAATCTGATTAGTAAATCTAGTGCATATTTTCATACAGAATTAAAAAATGTAGTCAGAATTTTTCCATCAGACAGTTTTTTTGGTAGCTACTTTTTAAAATATGATTTCAACATTATTTTTGACCTCTCATAGGAACCTTTACCTTATATGTAGCGTTCTCGTCATCAAATGTCTACAATGGAAAACAGGTTCCAAGGTATTATCGCCTCACTATGATGAAGAGATACTAGATTAAAGTTTTATAAAACATTGGCAGTTCCTGCATTACTTTATGGGAGCGAAACTTGGGTAATGACCAAAAAATTGCAAAGTAGAATACAAAGCGCAGAAATTAACTTCCTTAGAAGAACAAAAGACTGCACAAGATTGGCTCGGATAAGGAATGAAGATATAAGAACAAAGTTAAATATATATCCACTGGATGAGAAAATCAGAGAATATAGAGAGAATTGGTTTACACATGTATAAAGAATGAATGTATCAAGATTACCAAGAGCAGCATTCAACTACAAGCCAAGAGGTTCAAGGAATGTAGGAAGGCCAGTGAAAAGATGGACAGAACAACTGTGAGGAGGAACAGGCTAATTTGCCTAGTCCGTAAAGTGAAGAAGAAGAAGAAGACTATGATGGTTATCCGTTTATATAAAAGCGGGTGCCGCGCAACAATGCTTGACAATGATTAACATGCGGAATTATTATAGTGGCGGTAGTATGCATCTTTGTATTTAATTATATATTTATAAGTTATAAATAATTAAATACAATGATATTATAATAGCTGCGGGGTAACAAAGCGAGCTGCTGGACAACCATCATAGTGAGGCTACAATACAGAGTTTAATATGCTGGTTGACTACTGTTGGACTAAGAAGAGAGATGTTCCAGGTGCGAAATATGCCCTAAAAATCACTATCTACCAGTTTCTAGGTAAGCCAGAATGAATATTATTATAAAAAAACAAATATCACACAAAACTCCTGCCTGTTCGGGTAAAACTGAAATGATAAAATTATATTAGAATTCAGCATGAAAAATACTTATAGAAAATATTATTTTTATTATTGTGAAAGAAGTCCATCGCTGTGGTCTCGAGGGAGCGCGCTACCTTGTCACGCAGCGGGCGTCACGCAGGGCTGACAACCCGGCTGACATAAAGTGCCGATTGTCTAGAAAAAGTGGGAGCCTTAACCTCCCACTACCCCAAGGGCCTCCTGGGGCCTGTTGTGGGATCACTTTACTTTTTACTATAAAAAATATATCCAATAAAGTTCTACGTTGAATAATATTCGCAGAATAAAAATGAAGATTCTTAACCCTTGATCGTATTATTTCTTGTTGTGTAATTGATGAATGTTGCTTAAATGTTTCAGTTATTTGCATATTTCATTACGTCGGTACCCAGTCCTACAAGTCACATTTCAGTACTATGAAGAAAGTCAAAGTGATATTTGCGTAACGAACTTGCAGATTGCTTTCTTGAACAGCGAGAGAAAAGAGCAGAGATTAGCCATGACCCAATTTCACATTTCCCACAAGGTCGAGTGTGCAATGCAGGTATTTTTTGACGCTTTCTACTAAATCGCGCAAACAGTGACCCACAAACTCAACATTACATGAAATAAAACATGAATATTTACGTGATAAAGTGACACAATTTCAACACAACAGTATAAAATCCGTACTAAATTGAATAATAATAATAATAATACCCAACTGGACATAGGGACCAAGGAAGACCAAAACATCGGTGGAAAGATCAAGACCATCTTCGCTAGGTTTACCGTACAGGCCACATGGCCTAAAACGAATTTGTTCATGATGATGATGATGATAATAATAATAATAATAATAATAATAATAATAATAAATAATAATAAAAACATATTAGTAGAAATATGGAACTGTCTTATTAATAGGACTGAAAAAAAAAATATCGGTATCAGGATAGTAACTAATTTCTATACACATTGTTTACAAAATGCGTGCCTTTGTCGAGCGTCTCCACTGCCTGCTCGGAGCGGAGAGTGTGTATGTTCGACTCTCCTCAGCAATAGACTTGATTACGTGACGTGTGGTTGTATCAGAATGCCAAAACTAAAATTGTGCAAAGATGAGTCCATTCTTACACAAAGCGGAACGTACTAGAAGTCTGTCCCGAGTAGCGCGTGTCAACGTGCAGTTTGTAAACACAGCGGTCTAAGTATGATGCAGCCTAGCCTGTAACCCATACTTTTTTCAACCCTACTTATTAAATGGTTTCGCCTTTATAATCAAGAACTAATACTTGTAGGAATAACAATTCGGTCCATTAGCCTCTTTCGGGTAAAAAATTGACCCATTTCTATAAGGTAGGTCACGTGGCACGAATGGGGAATGGAAAAGGTGCATGGACACTTCTTGTAGGAAAACTAGAGGGAAAACGTCCAGTTAGTAGACCAAGAATGAGATGGAAGAATAACATTGACAATGATTTGATGGAAGTAGATTATACAGGGAATGATTGGAAAACATTTGCTCAAGATAGGGGTTGTGAGGAGTTTTTATGTCCACGCGGCAATGAACTATGGGCTCGATAGTGCCAGTGAGTTAGTTAGTTAGCTAATCTAGTGTCATTTAGCGAATTTCGAAGGAAATAAATTAAAAAGATTGTTCTCATGTAAATATTTTTGAATTATTCAAAGGACGTCAAAGAGCAGGAAGACTTCTTAAAAGACTGCTGGATGGGGACGAAGCTGGTCTACAAAGGCCTAATTCGTAACGGACGATGATGGCGGAATATATTTTATCTTCCTTCTATTAATTAAATTTCACGAATTAAGTTGCGAGGGAGGAAACAAACATGACGGTAGCTAGAGCGACATTTAGATTGATAATCAAATGAATGTAATCCTCTTAAATAAAGAAAACTGTTCATCCGATTGAGGGTCTTTCCACTTTTCAGCGGTTGCCCTTTTACCAGCCGTTTACCCATAGTTTCAGAATTAGGATTTTTTTATAATTAACTATTTTTTAATATCTTCTAAAATGCTCCTTACGATGCATTTTTAAATATTCTCTCATGAAATTTGAGATTAAGAATCTTCATGATTCCACCAAACACATTTGCTATGCAAAAAAAAATCATAAAGGGAGGATACTGCTTATTTTTTATTTATTTAAAAAAAAATTATTTATTTTTTATCCTCTCTCATGCATTTTCATCTCAATTTAAAAGAACACATGCGTCTTAGACTGGTAACTGCATAGCAAATTTCGATTAGCATATATTGGGGAGTCTATCCATAAAATTTAATGTTGATAGGATAATAATAGCATCATCATCGTCCTTTCAAGTATTAGGCCCAGTGGCCCGTTACAGTCTCCCGCCATCTCCGAAAAGGTCGACCCACAGATCTTCTGCATCGAGGAATGTAGTGAAGAATTTGTTTTGGTATTCTGTGACGATCCATGCGCTGAATATGGGCTAGCCAATTGTTTCTATATTCTTGGAGGTATTCAGATATAGGTACGATTTTTAACTCTCTGGCTATTGTTGAATTTCTTTGGTGATCGTAAGGAGCATTTTAAGTTTCGGAAAAATGTTTAAAAAATGGAAACGAAAAAAAATAATTAAACTTTAAGTAGTGATGCTGACCACACGTGCAGGGATATTTAAACTCTTACGTCATGAACTCAATTTTGCTCCTACAATAAAAAAAATAATATATGAAAATGGTCCTAAAGAATCATAGTTATTAAAATGCAAATAAACAAAAAAATGCATTCTTTGCCATTTTTTCAAAATTTTCAGCATTTGGCACCCGTAAGAGGAGATAAAACTGATTGCAACAACTACAGGGGCATCTCATTACTTTCAACTTCCAACAAAATTCTAACAAATATATTAGTCAGCAGACTTACTCCCTATATTGATGACATTCTAGGAGATCATCAATGTGGATTTAGAAGAAACAGTTCTACAACAGATCAGATTTTTAGTAGAAGACAGATTTTAGAAAATAAATGCGAATATAATGGTACTGTACATCAACTATACGTAGACTTCAAAAAAGCATATGATTTAATTAAGAGGGAGAAGTTATATAGTATCCTGCTGGAATTCGGAATTCCTAAAAAGTCAGTTAGACTTATACGAATGTGTCTAAATGGCACAAAGAGTAGGGTGCGTGTAGGCAAACAGTTTTCGGACACTTTTGAAATCCAGAATGGGTTGAAGCAAGGAGATGAACTATCTCCTCTACTATTTAATTTTGTATTAGAGCATGCCATTAAATCTTTAGAGAATGAGGAAGGCTTACAACTCAATAGTATTAATAAGCTGTTAGTTTATGCTGATGATGTAGTACTTTTGGCCGATAGCGAGGAGATACTAAAGGACAACACGCGCACACTATTGAGTAACACTAAGAAATTAGGACTGCAAGTAAATATCAATAAAATTAAATATATGGTCACACGTAGAAATACATTATATAATGGAAATGGACAGCTAATGACAAATGAGCGAAATTTTGAGGAAGTGTCTGAATTCAAATACCTAGGAACAATAATCACAAATAGGAATGAGATGCACAAAGAAATTAAACATAGGCTCAATTCTGGAAATGCGTGCTATTAAGCATCGCAGAGACTCTTTTCCCAACTCTTTTCAAAAAACGTTAAACTGAAAATATATACCTACAACTATTATTCTACCAGTTATAAGTTATTATATGGGGCGAAACATGGGCTCTTACTTTAAGGGAGGAAAGGAGATTAGAAGTATTTGAGAATAAAGTACTTAGGAAAATTTTTGGACCAAAGAGAGATGAACAGACGGGTGAATGGAGAAGACTACATAACAATGAACTACATGGTCTTTACAGGAAGCCAGATATAATAAGAACAGTTAAGTCTCGTAGACTGCGATGGGCAGGACATGTTGCACGTATGGGGAATGAAAGATTTGCATGGAAGCTTCTTGTAGGAAAGCCAGAGGGAAAACGCCCAGTAGGTAGACCAAGAATGAGGTAGGAGAATTGCATTAATTATGATTTGAGGGAAGTAGATTATACACGGAATGAATGGAAAACATTAGCTCAGGATTGGGATGTATGGAGAGCTTATATCCGCGAGGCCATGAACCTACGAATTCGATAGTGCCAGTAAGTAAGTAAGTAAGTAAGTAAGTGTGTGGATAAATAAAATGCAAACTGTAAATGGGAATGAGGGTTCGTAATTAAATTTGCGACGCGATGGGAATCACGCCCATGTTTATCAATTTGAGATCGTGACATCAGGTTGAACTGAATAGAAACCAGTTCCGACTGAAACGTTATAATAGTTTATCAGGGAGGGAACATACGTCCATCTACATATCTGTTATACGCCCTAATTGTCAAGCCAACACAATTACAACCACAACTTATTACGCTAATCTGCACACACACACGTGGTAACTAAACAACTCCTGACATGACACAAGATAACTGTCAACAATTGCATGCCGAAATCTACCTCGTAATTTCTCCCACAGGCATTATGATGCACCAAGGTCGTGTACAAGAATTTATAATAATAATAATAATAATAATAATAATAATAATAATAATAATAATAATAATAATAATAATAATATTCTACCAGTTATATTATATGGGTGCGAAACATGGACTCTTACTTTAAGGGAGGAAAGGAGATTACGAGTATTTGAGAATAAAGTTCTTAGGAAAATTTTTGGACCAAAGAGAGATGAACAGACAGGTGAATGGAGAAGACTACATAACAATGAACTACACGGTCTTTATAGGAAGCCAGATATAATAAGAACAGTTAAGTCCCGTAGACTGCGATGGGCAGGACATGTTGCGCGTATGGGGATGAAAGACGTGCATGGAAACTTCTTGTAGGAAAGCCAGAAGGAAAACGCCCAGTTGGTAGACCAAGAATGAGGTGGGAGAACAACATTAACTATGATTTGAGGGAAGTAGATTATACAGGGAATGATTGGAAAGCATTAGCTCTGGATAGGGATGTATGGAGGCTTATGTCCGTGCGGCCATGAACCTACGGGTTCGATAGTGCCAGTGAGTAAGTAAGTAAGTTATAATAATAATAATAATAATAATAATAATAATAATAATAATATAATAATAATGCTTTATTTTAGCTGGCAGAGTTAAGGCCATAAGGCCTTCTCTTCCACTCAACCAGCGAATAGTAAAATTATACAAAAAATTACATACATATTACAATTTTAAGATATTAAAATACAGACTAAACAAAATACAAAGATGATGTGATCTAATACTAGCTAATACTAACAAAAACATAGAATATAATAAAATTTAAATTATGTAAAATAAAGTAAGTAGCTTCCTAGATGACTATTAATGGAATGCTCTATATAGTTGTTATGCAGTTAATGTTTTCATTGTGTCGAACTTAAGATATCAGTTAATTTGGATTTAAATAATGATAGCGATTGACAGTCGCTGACATGACTGGGAAGTGAGTTCCAGGCTCTAGTCATAGATATTGTGTAAGATTCAGAGTATAGACAGGTCCTGTGTTGTGGTATCAAAAGTAAAGAAGAGTCTTGAGATCTTGTTCCTAAATTGTGATGAGCCGATAAATTTTGAAAACGTGTTGTTAAATAACTTGGTAAATATGTGTGCAGAATTTGGAATAGTAAGGTATGTGAATGTAAAGTTCTTCTGTCATTTAGGCGTAGCCATGATAAGGCCTGAAATGAAGGAGACACGTGGTCATAACGACGGAGATTGAAGATAAATCGAATGCACGCATTATGAGCACGCTGTAGTCTGTCAGATAGATCAGTTGTCAGATTAGTCAGTAATATGTCGCAGTAGTCGAAGTGTGGCATTATAAGAGTCTGTACAAGTATTTGTTTTAATTTTGTAGGAAGGAAGTTTTTAAAACTATTTAGGGAGTGAAGAATTGAGAACACTTTCTTGCAGGTATTATTCACCTGGATTTTCCAGTCTAGGTGTTTGTCCATGTAAATACCCAGATTTTTTATCTGCCTCTTTTAACTGAAAGACACTGAAATCGAAGTCATAATCATCTTTTACAGTCTCACTTGCTGAAACATGGAATTCCCTTCCGCCCTATGTCAAAGATTGTCAAACTATAACATCCTTAAAAAACAAACTAAAGAATTATGATGATCTTGAAGAAGATTTTCGGGCTGTAGGCCGTGGTCGTGAGGCTTGTAGTTCCCCGACGTTTCGCCAGTCTTGAGACAACCCTTGAGGATGCCAGACGCAGTCTCTGGCGAAACGTCGGGGAACTACAAGCCTCACGACCACGGCCTACAGCCCGAAAATCTTCTTCAAGATCACCAATGCAAATCCGGCCGTGAAAATCTACGTGAATAAACTAAAGAATTATTTAATAACAAACTAACTTATACACCTCACTGATAGAATTATTTAACAATTAATAAATTTAATTATTTATGAAAATAATATTAAAATTAACAAATATTTTCATTTGTTTAAATATTGTATAACCGTAAAATTAGTTTTCTATATCTTATTATTTTTCTTTTGTTTTTTATTGGTCAAATCTTTATTTAGTATTTAATATTAGAGTTAATTATGACTGTTATGTTCTAAGTTAACATATGTTTGTCCTGGTGAGTGGAAGAGAAGGCCTTAACTCCACCAGGCTAAATAAATAAATACTTACTTACTTACTCTTACTCACTGGCACTATCGAACCCGTAGGTTCATGGCAGCGCGGACATATGCTCTCCATACATCCCTATCCTGAGCTAATGTTTTCCAATCATTCCCTGTATAATCCACTTCCCTCAAATCATAGTTAATGTTATTCTCCCACCTCATTCTTGGTCTACCAACTGGGCGTTTTCCCTCTGGCTTTCCTACAAGAAGCTTCCATGCAAGTCTTTCATTCCCCATACGTGCGACATGTCCTGCCCATCGCAGTCTACGAGACTTAACTGTTCTTATTATATCTGGCTTCCTATAAAGACCATGTAGTTCATTGTTAAGTAGTCTTCTCCATTCACCTGTCTGTTCATCTCTCTTTGGTCCAAAAATTTTCCTAAGTACTTTATTCTCAAATACTCGTAATCTCCTTTCCTCCCTTAAAGTAAGAGTCCATGTTTCGCACCCATATAATATAACTGGTAGAATAATAGTTTTATATATTTTCAAATTAACGTTTTTTGAAAGGAGTTGGGACCTCTGCAATGCATAATAGCAGGCATTTCCAGAATTGAGTCTACGTTTAATTTCTTTGTGTATCTCATTCCTATTTGTGATTATTGTTCCTAGGTATTTGAATTCAGACACCTCCTCAAAATTTCCCTCATTTGTCATTAGCTGTCCATTTCCATTACATAATGAATTTCTACGTGTGACCATATATTTAGTTTTATTGATAAATAAATAAATAAATAAAAACAAATAAATAAAATAAAAAATAATATTCCACCAATGGCAACCCACTGTGCGAAGCAGATGGACGTCCCTGGATTTTAGTGCCTTAAAATCGGGAGATATTTTTTTTGGACACAGCCTTGGTACGTCACAGCGCTTCTCTGGGAGAAATTTCAAGGTAGGTTTCGGGATAATATCAAAAGCAGCACACAACTATTCGCTATGAGGAAAAAGAAGTTTGGGAAGACCAAAGAAAAGATGGAAACAGCAGCAATTTGGAGCCGGAACAGGCTAGTAAATAAGTCTAAACCGTGACGAAGAAGAAGAAGGTTTCGGGGTGCAATGGTTGAATGAAATTTCCCTGGTTAGTTGTCTACTACATATCTCTTTGAAGCGATGAGCTAACCACTTGTCACTCGCTAACATATGCTTGGAAACAAGCATAACTATAGTGAGTGTCACTGTTAAACGCATACGAGGTCGAGTGATATTGAAGACGTTTCTTCAGGAAAGAACCACTTTAATGCATTTTTTGCACCCTTTACATACCACTCAATACTAATAAAATTCATATCAAATTTTGTTGAGGTTAATAGTCATAAGATAAAAATTTAAAATGTACCTGTTAGCAGGCGCCGTCGTCCTCAACCTTTTTAAAATAAAACGGTTATTCTTTCAATTATACTATGTGGATGCCAAACATGGTCTAAATTTCTATACTTCAATCGTTAGGTTGTAATGTAAACAGAAGCACGCGGTTAAGTATGATTTCATTGGCCACATGAACCTAATGACATCGTTGTCCAGCGGCGTAGATGAAAACATAGTTCCGTGATAAATCTACATTTTATATAGTATAACTACTATGTACGAACAAAATTATCGCAACAAATAATAATAAAGTAATAAAACACAATATATCGTATGAAAAAAAAGACAATGGTGAACAGGAAGTATACATTTAAATATAACACCATTTCGCGCAGACGAAGAAGGATATTCAGCTATTCCAACATGGCCACTCGTGTTGAATACGTTGAACATCATGTGCATTAATAGCATAACTATTTTGCCGCTTCCCTCTTTCGAAATCATCATCATCACTCCAGGGATTAGGCAATTGCCCGTTCCGACTTCATAATGCATCAGCTCAACGTCTTCTAGGTCTTCCAATTCCTTTTATGACAATCCGGCTGATTTCCATGAAGCTTCTCAGCAAGATAAATGTCTCCTGGAAGCGTTACGAGGGCTTCGCAGGACAAGGATGGTGGAAGGTTCTGCTTCCTCTAAGCCTCCAAACATGCTCCTCTGAGTATCCACCCCCCAAAAGAGGGCTGCTTCTTCCGCTCTTCAAGCCCTAGAAGTTTAGCTGTGCCATTCCTTGTCGCCCTGTTGACCGTTGAAGACTTGACAAAGATGTGGCCGCCCAATATGGATACAGACGCCATTCCTTCGTTGTGAGCTATACTTAGTTCCCCTCGCCTCTTACCCACCAGCAAGATTAACCTAAGTCAATCTTCCCCAGTAGGGTCGTCTGGTTCATCGGGTACTAAGCCCCCCCCTCACGTCAAGGTGATAGCTCCTGGGAGGGTCTTTCGAAATTAATTGAAAAATGTTTAGGCCTAATCAAGTTTGTCACTTCAAATAATATTTGTATAATCTCTAAAATAAGTGTTGATGCAGCGACTTTGGTAAATATAGTTATTGCCAAAACTTTAGAACCTCACTTCCAGGAAATACCTTGGACTCACCCCTTCTCTTTTCCACTCATAAATTCCAATGAACAAAAGCCAACCTTTCTTATTCTGCTTTTAAATACCTGTGAAAAAAAGCAACAATTGTCTTGCAAATAAGATGCTGAAATGCTTACAGAAAAAGGTTTGAAAGTATCGCTAATAGCCGAGTTGAGATAGTGGCATAGACCAAAAAACTAATCCCTGGTAGTGGCGTCAGCAAGGTTGTTAAGTTTTGGTGAAAAGTACAATGCCACCGGAATTTGATAGCAAGTCAGATGGCGCGTAAAATAGTATCATCGCTTTGCCAATCACAGATACCTGCGCAAGGATACCTTTTATGACTTTGTTTACAGTACAACATAAACAAAGGCCGAAACCAGTATAGTATTTGAGAATAAAATGCTTGGGAATTTTTTTTTTTGGACAAAGGAGAGACGAACATACATGTCCGTTCGGCCATAAACGTCCGAATTGGTTTGTGTTAGTTACTTTTCGTGTGTGTGTGCGTGTATAGGCCTATGTGTGTTTTTGTGATTGTGTATATATGTCTATGTGTGTGTACTTGTACGAGTATTAAGTATAAAAATGAATCCAAATTTAGTCTTATGTAGTGTAAGTTGAATTCTATTTGACGATGATGAAACTTGATGTCAGCAAGCAGCCTAATTCCTGAATTCCTGAATATACGCATCAAAGAATCCACTAGCCTAAATACTTCCATCCGACACACGAAGTGCTAAGTCTCAGTACCAATTGGATATTTTAGAATTTAAATTTCCAAATAGCTGCCAAATTTAATATGGAAATGTTAATTAACAAAACTAAAATTATGGCATTTCATGGAAAGGACCCCATACAAAGTAAAATCTGTCTCCAGAATAAAATTTTATAGAGATCTAATCAATTTAAATATCTTGGATATTATCACTCTATCTGGGATGAAAAGGATATCCCTGAAAAAATTACTAGTTATAATAAAATTTTGGGAATTATTAATTAAGTAATGAAACCATCCCTTGTACAAAAAGCACTAGATTACGTTTATATAACACTTTGGCTAGACCAGTGTTGACCTATGGCAGTGAAGCATGGACACTAAAAAGACAACATGAAAGCAGAATAATGGCTTGTGAAATGAGATTCATAACAGCGGGCTACACCAGATGGGATCGGAAAAGGAACACCGATATCTTAAAAGAATTGAAGACTACGCCAATTTTGGAATATATTAAACAGTACCAACTAAATTGGAAACACCATCCTGAAAGAATGAGTTCAAATCGGATCCCCAAAGCTGTTTATAATTATATACCAAGAGGACGAAGATCTCTGGGCCGTCCTATGAAACGCTGGAAGGAAAATTTTCTATAGGATCGTAACAGGCCTTGGCCTAATACTTGGAAGGAAGAAGAAGAATTTTCCGAATCGAATTGAGGAGTTAGTAGAGTTATCAGTAAACACAAGCGCGACTCAGTTGCTACCACCGACACAAGACCTTCAACGTCTAGAACGCCTTAGATACAACAACTATAGCACATACTCATCCTGCTGATGATAGAACTCAACTTCCGAAAGGCCTCCAAATAATATTTTAACTACGTTGTTTTTAAAAAGTTGAGGACGACGACGACTGCCGAAAAGTACATTTTTAATTTTTATCTTTACATATCAGGTATCACACCGGTATGTAAAGTGTCTAAAAGTCAATTAAAGTGGTTATTTTTCTGAAGAAATAGCTTCAATATAGTCCGCCTTCATTCTCAATTAGGTTCGTTATGTATTACTCGTCCAAGTTAAGTCTGCACGACCAGAGGGGGAAGTATGTTAGCGCTAGTGTCGCCAAACTAATACTCTATGGAAGGGAGAATCCCTAATCACATGTATAAGATCATTACATGGTTGTAAATTAGACATTTAGTCAACGACAGCTCAAGGTGTCGGAACATTTAAAATCACAGTGTTTGCCATCTCTCTATTATCAGCCTCACATCACATCACGGGACGGGAATTGGCAACGTGTATTGAAGAAGGCAAAGGAGGGACCCTCATTCTCCAATAATAACATGGTTGCCGGATTATTCATTTGGTCAACGACTTCTGCAGATGTCGGATCGTTTAAAAAGGGCAGTATTTGCCAACTCGTTTCTCCCGGTCAAATAGCACAAAGGGGGCAGGAACTGGCAACATAATATGAGAAGGAAGAAAATCGACACACATTCTTAGCATATTTTAATTTCGTCGAATAATACAGATGCAGACAAAAGTATCTCAAGCCTGAAATGAAGAAACTTCTGAACACTTTTATTTTTACTCCCAGAATTGAATTTCGATGCTAAAGAATTAGCTGTTGTTTTTGCCAAGAGTAATGATTATAAGGTATCGACATGAGCTCTTACCATTACGCAACTAAATTATCATATAACACTGCTTCAATGTCAAATGAAAAATTCCTATCGATTACAATGAAATATATTATATAACGTTATTTTCCTAGTAACTGATAATCCAAGGACTTTTTTCTAATAAATATAGGTGACAGTAGATTCATTTTATATACAGTGTTTAGTGCGTATTACGTAAGGTGGGGGGAAAAAACACATTATGGCAGTAAGCCTGCAGTGAAATTAACGGATCTTTGAGCTGCTGCCAGTTTTTAATATTTGTTTCTTGTTTAGAGAATTCTGAAGGAATGTAGATATTGTGGCAATACTTTGGGAGGCAACAAAAGGTATTGAGATTATAAAAAGTCTGATACGCAGAAAATGTATGAACTACGTGAATTCCTCACTAAAAGTATGGCGGAAGTCTAAAATTGTCCTCGGTGAATGCTGGAAGCTGCAACTCGTCTTTGTAATGCTCTATAGCAGAGCCTCCCAAACTTATTTGTATCGCGGGCCAAACGGAAGGAACATGAAGGTGGAGCGGGCCATATACCTTATTATAGCTGTTGTGGATTATTATTTTATTTTATTGTTATTTTATTTGATTATTATATATTAAAAGTAAAGTAAAGTGATCCCACAACAGGCCCGGAGGCCCTTGGGGTAGTAGGAGGTTAAGGCTCCCACTTTTTCTAGACAATCGGCACTTTACGTCAGCCGGGTTGTCAGCCCTGCGTGACGGCCGCCTTTACCCCCAGAACAAGCGTCTGGTACTCATTTTAGCTAGAGGCTGAGTCGACCCCAGGGCCATAGTGCCGCCAGAGGGTTTGGGTCAGTTTAAAAATCCTGACCCCAACGGGACTTGAACCCTCGACCCTCCGGCTTGTAGCTCAGTGCCTTAACCACTACGCTATGGCGTGTCCCCTTATTATTATTATTATTATTATTATTATTATTATTATTATTATTATTATTATTATTATAAAATCCTACCAGGGAAATGAAAATAATTTTAAGGATAGAAATTGATTTTTAAGAAGATCAGCTGGAAAATCTAGAATGGGTAGAATACGAGATAAAGAAATAAGTGAAATTATGGGTGTACAAGAGGAGTCAGACATCATAGACATTATAAAAAAGAAAAGAATACAGTGGTATGGTCATGTCAAAAGAATGTCAGAGCAAAGATTGCCTAAAATTGTTATGGAAATCGATCCCAATGGAAATGAGGAAGACCGAAGAAAACTTGGATAGAAGGGGTACAAGCAGCTATGAATATCAGAGGATTGGAGGAAGATCAATGGATTGACAGAGAGGAATGGCGTTTGCTTTCCGGAAGACGGCGGCAGCTGTCATGATACCGGATGATGATGATCATTATTATTATTATATAATAATAATATTATTATTATATAATATTATTATTATATTATTAGGCCTATTATTATTATTAAATTCCTACCAGGGAAATGAAAATAATTTTAAGTATAGAAATGGATGTTTTAAGAAGATCAGCTGGAAAATGTAGAATGGATAGAATACGAAATAAAGAAATAAGGGAAATTATGGGTGTACAAGAGGAGTCAGACATCATAGACATTATAAAAAAAATAAAAGATTACAGTGGTATGGCCATGTCAAAAGAATTCCAGAGCAAAGATTGCCTAAAATTGTTATGGAATGGATCCCAATGGAAAGGAGGAAGAGAGGAAGACCGAAGAAAACTTGGATAGAAAGGGTACAAGCGGTTATGAATACAGAGGATAGGAGGAAGATCGATGGATGGACAGAGAGGAATGACGTTTGGTTTCCGGAAGACGGCGGCAGCTGTCATGATAACGGATTATTATTATTATTATTATTATTATTATTATTATTATTATTATTATTATATTATAGTTAAATATTAAAGAGTGCAATTAAACAAAAGATGAATGTTCAAAATTCAATTGTGAATTTCATGAAAACAAATAAAATGGCATCCCCAAGATGAATACTAGAATTGGTGCAACTTGACAGAAGAAAATAAGAACGGCCAACTATAACGTGGATTGATGATGTTTTGAACAGCATCGGTGAAAAAAGTATTGGACATGGAGATTGGGATGACAGAGAGATGTGGTGGAAAATAACAATATATTTATTAATTGGGCACAGGAAGATGTGAAACAATGTGAAATCTGCTAAAATAAATAAATAGGCCTACATAGATACATATATATAATATTACTATTGCTAATGGCTAAGGTAATGGCATTCCAAGGGAAAAATCAAATCAGATCGAAAATAGTAATAGGAAACAAAATCATAGAACAGGTGAACCATCTCAATTATCTAGGATGTGACATTTCATTTAATTATGATAATGATATAAATAATAAAATAGCAAAATTCCAGGGAATATGTGGTACGATAAAACGACACTAAATAACAAAACAACAAGAGAGACCCAACTGAAATTTTATAAAATGTTGGCAGTACCGGTACTGCTCTATGGTTCAGAAGCCTGGATACATAAAAAACAAGACCTAAGTAGGATAACGGCGGCAGAAATGAAATTTTTGAGATCTGTTAAAGGGTGCACTAAGGAAGACAGAATCAAGAACACAGAAATAAGACAGGAACTTGAAATATTTGCAATAACTGATAAAATGGATACATATAGACAAAAATGGAAGCAACACATAGACAGAATGAATGAAGATAGATATCCAAAACAAATAACAAAATACAAACCTAAAGGCACCCGAGATGTGGGCAGACCTAGAAAGAGATGGGCTGAAGTCGGAACGGGTCAACAGACCTAATCCATGAATGAAGATGATGATGACTATTGCTAATGTATTTGCTACTTTTCTAGTTATGTCGTTTTTCAGAAGCTATTGTTCCTTCACTCAGAGACTAATATTATAGGCCTAACATTTAGGATACCTAAATTTATTAGAATGCTACAGGCATACAGGGCATAGAAAGTGATGGAGGGCCGTATGAAACCCATGGGCCGTAATTTGGGCATCCCTGATCTATAGGGTTCCTATTCGGAGACCTTTCTGGCAGTCCATGATGGTCACACGTAGAAATGCGTTATATCCATCCATTTGTAATTCTGCCCGAAGGCAGGTCCTTCACTGCAAACATAGCATCTTCATGCTATGCTTGTAGCTTTACTAGGGAATTGTAGGTGTGGTAGCTTCTCGTTGCTTTCCACACCGGTGAAGGATGATGATGAGGAAGATGATGATGATGAAAATGAGAAAGATGATGATGATGGCCATATGATTTCGGGGACCGTTTGGGCCTTAAAGTTTTCCTGACATTTGTCTTACAGGTGAGGAAAAACCCGGATAAAAACCTCACCCAGAAAAACTGCCCGACCAGGGATCGAACCCGGGCCCGCTGCGTGACAAGACAGCACGCTACCTCGAGACCACAGCGGTGGACATGCGTTATATAATAGTCCATTATTAATGGAAATGGACAGCTAATGACAAATGAGGGAAATTTTGAAGAAGTGGCTGAATTCAAATACCTAGGAACAATAATCACAAATAGGAATGAGGTGTAAAATGAAATTAAACATAGGCTCAATTCTGGAAATGCGTGCTATTATGCATTACAGAGACTCTTGACGTCCCAACTCCTTTCAAAAAACGTTAATCTGAAAATATATAAAACCGTTATTCTAGGAGTTATATTATATGGATGCGATACAATGACTCTTACTTTAAGGGAGGAAAGGAGATTACGAGTATTTGAAAATAAAGTTCTTAGGTAAAATTTTGGACCAAAGAGAGATGAACAGACAGGTAAATGGAGAAGACTACATAGCAATGAACTACATGGTCTTCGTAGGAAGCCAGATATAATAAGAACAGTTAAGTCTCGTAGACTGCGATGGGTAGGTCATGTGGAACGATTGGGAAATGAAATACATGCATGGAAGCTTCTTGTAGTAAGACCAGAGGAAAAACGCCCAGTTGGTAGACCAAGAATGAGATGGGAGAATAACATTAACTGTGATTTGAGAGAAGTAGATTATACAGACTATTTAACTCATGCCCCAAATGGGAGTCAATGACCAATCACGTTTCAATGATTTCTGTTTCACAACCAATCAGAGTCGTGTTTCACCAAATATTTATCAGTGTTATAATTACCATATTAAAGAAAGCTCCTCCTTACAATATTGCGTTCCTTTGGCAATAAATAGTATGATCTGGTTGCAGTGATAAACAAAAGAAGCGGTAGAAGCGTACCTATCGTTTCTCATTTGTTTTCAAACATCGCCGTTTACATTAAATATATAAATATTTTAAAATAACTATAGTTAAATAATGATTTGTGAGTAAACAACTTAATTTTATTCGTTAAATAGTCCTAACAAATGCCACTCTTGATTTCCAAATTCTCTAGATAAATTCACTCCTCACTTCGTGAGTCGTGAATTTATCGATAATTTGGAAATCACTCGTGGCATTACTTATGATGATGATTGGAAAACATTGGCTCAGGATAGGGATGTATGGAGAGCTTATGTCCGCGCGGCCATGAACCTACGGATTCGATAGTGCCAATGAATTAGTTTTGGACACTTTCGCGGAAATTTTATCTTAACTCACTAGATATACGGTAGGTAGCAGACGAATTGTTAATATACTTTATCATGCTTCAAAATAATTATACAATTTTTCTAGCAAGATCATAAAACTTGTACAGTTATAGATATAGTCCCACGCATCCTACCTATATTTGTATTATATATCTCTGCATGATATAAAACTGGAATACGTGGGTAGGAACTCAGAAGAACTCACTATCTTTATATAATACGTATTAGTTACATAAAAATCTTTCAAAATTTTACTCCAAACTCTTCCATTGAATTTCAATTATTCACAACCGTCCTTACTTAATATCACGAAACCACTTGCTTGTGTAACATACAGCGTGTTCCAATTTTTCGGCGACATGATAAGATAATGGAAACAAATGACGTCTGGCGGAATTACCTTAGGAAATATAGTAATAAAAACAACATGAAAACAACATGAGAGCAGAATAACGGCTTGTGAAATGAGATTCATGCGCAGAACAGCGGGTTACACCAGATGGGATCGGAAAAGGAACACCGATATCTTAAAAGAATTGAAGACTACGCCAATTTTGGAATATATTAAACAGTACCAACTAAATTGGAAACACCATCTTGAAAGAATGAGTTCAAATCGGATCCCCAAAGCTATTTATAATTATATACCAAGAGGACGAAGATCACTGGGCCGTCCTATGAAACGCTGGAGGGAAAATTTTCTATAGGAACGTAACAGGCCTTGGCCTAATACTTGGAAGGAAGAAGAAGAAGAAGTAATAAACACAGGAGCCTTTGCAGATGACCAGATTTTAACAGCAAAAACAGAGGACGAACTACAAAGAATGCTATATAAACTAAATGAAATATCAAAAAAATACAACATGGAAATATCCTCACAAAAATAAAAAACAATGGCCTTCAAGGGCGCTCATCCAGTCCGGACAAAGATAATATTAGAAAATAAACCAGTAGAACAAGTGGTAAGATATAACTTCCTAGGTTGCGAAATATCATACACAGCGGAAACAGATATAAATAACAAACTAAATAAGTTTAATTATATAACAGGAACACTAAAAAGAACTTTGAAAAATAAAGCCAGGAAAGACGATATACTGAAATTATACAAGACAATGGCAGCGCCTATTATTATTACTTATGGATCCGAAACATGGATAGTGACAACACAACAATCAGCCAGAATACAAGATGCTGAAGTGAGATTCCTCAGACCAAATGGCTGGATATCAAAGACAGACAAAAAACATAACACAGAAATAAGACAACTAAAAGTAGAGGAATTAAACACAACAATAGTGAAATACAGAACAAACTGGAAAGAACACTTGGCAAGGATGACTGATAATAGAATACCAAAAGCAGCATACAGGTATTCACCACGAGGAAGAAGAAGTTTGGGAAGACCAAAGAAAAGATGGAAAGAGCAGCAATTTGGAGCCGGAACAGGCTAGTAGATACGCCTAAACCGTGAAGAAGAAGAGGTAATGTGTAACTTCTACCTCTATGGTTCTTTAGAATTACATAAGAAACCTACCACTAGGACTGGAGTGGACTGCAGGATGCACACTACTAAATCACAAAAAATGAAGACATCTTAGAAGAATTACACATGGAACCTTTAGAAAACAAAATTTCTGATTATAAGTCAAGATGGATGCAACATGTTCATCGAATGGAAGATCACAGGATACCCAAACAAATGTTGCAGGAAGAAGCAGACCAGGACGTACACTCAAAATACTTCTGGATGGTGTTTCTCTTGAGGCCGAAACAGGACAACAAATGGCCTAAATTCGTGAATGTACTATGATGATGTTGATGATGACCTAACACTAATAAACACACTAAACATTTCTGGCTGTTTGAATATTTTAGTATGATCTGCCCCCTATAGTTTACTCATGGTGATAATTAATGGTATTGCATTTTGATAACATATATTTATTCATGAATGAGTGTTGTCCTTATTTTTCGCGTTTTGTCCAGAAATTTACCGAGGTTTATCCAATTTTCTGGATTTACCAATAACTCGTAGCATGCCAATCTTTCCCGATTTGAATTTAGAAATCTTACCGGTAATAACTGACGTCTCCAATATTCTAAATCATTACATTTTCCTAATATATGTATCTCATCTTCAAAGTTCCCGCACATTGGACATATTCGCATATCGTGATCGTCGCTAATTTTTAGAAATTTCCATGCCCCTAGCCTAAACCAAACTACTACTACTACTACTACTCATGGTGATCTTGGTGAATCCATCTACGTCGTGGCCTTCCAAAAACTCTCTTTCCCTGTGGTTGATATTGTAGAGATAGTTTGGGTAATCATCTCCTTTCCACACTAAAACATGTTGTTTCCAATTTTGTTGATGTTTTGTTATATCATTAATATATTCGACTTTCAATTTTTTTCTGGTATCAATATTTCTTTGATGATCTAACCTTGTGAATCCAAGAAGTGGTCTCAAAAATCTCATATGTGCTGCTTCCTATTTATTTTTCTTTCCCTGATTCAGGACTCAAACTTCATTTCCACATTTAAGTGATGGTTTGAAACCCATCCATCCATAGTAATTCTGCCCGAGGGCAGGTCTTTCACTGCAATCATATCATTTTCATGCTATGCTTTGCAGCTTTACTAGGAATTGTAGGTGTGGTAGCTTCCCGTTGCTTTCCGCACCGGTCAAGGATGATGATGATGACCATATGATTTCGGGGACCGTTTAGGCCTTAAAATTTTACTGACATTTGTCTTGCAGGTGAGGAAAAACCCCGATAAAAACCTCACCCAGAAAAAATTGTCCCGACCGGGGACCGAACCCGGGCCCGCTAACGTGACAAGGCAGCACGCTATCTCGAGACCACAGCGGTGGACTGGTTTGAAATAATATTATGTAATCTTAATTTGATTTCTGTTGACACTGTTTTTCCAAAATATATTTTCATTATGCCCTTTAAGGGCTGTAAGTAAATATCAATAAAAGTCCATCCCATAGGAACTGGACAAAAAGCGTATTCCTCCGCAATTCGATTTTTGGTCCGATTTTGTTAAAGAAATATATCATTATTTTGTTAATTACATAGTATGTATATGGTAACATTGCGAGAAACATATGACGATCCTTAGAACGAATTTTAAATTTTGATTTCGGGTAAATGTCAACATGGATAAAGGGAATTCAAGACACATGAAGAAGAGAAATATGACAGAAGCAGACACGCAAGACCGGTAAGTGTGGGGGAAAAAATTGTACTCGTATATTTTGGTTGAGGATACCGTGTATATAACAGAAACAAACCTAAAACCTATATATTAATACGTGGAGAAATATCTATGTACCCCTTTTCAAGCAGATTGCGCCCACGGAGGAGTCTCATATTTGGCATAATTAAAGTTCATATAGAGGAGTGCAGAAAAATGAAATTTATGTATAATATATGTTACAAACTAATTAAATTAAACAAAATAAAATAAATTATCTCTAAGAAATTTATGTGCATTGCTATGGGATTTGCACTGGTTCGAGCCCCATGGGGGTAGAATTTTTCTCATGGAATTTCGGCCAGTATGGGACCGGTGTCCACCCAGTATCATGAGGCATTTAGGTAGCTACAATAAGTAGCGACTCCAGGTTGAGAAAACCAGCTATAAAGGCTGGGGGACCCGACATGCTGACCACATGTCACCCCTACACTGGCCAGATGATCGTCTACCTCTATGATTAACACATGTGGATGTGAGGCCAACAGACGGCTGGTAGGCCAAGGCCTTCAAGGCCTGTCGCGCTTGGAGTGTGGAGTACTCATTCATTTGTTTACGTCCATACTGAAAGTGCATTATTGCAAAAAGAAAATTGTGCAGCAGCAATGTGAATTGACTTACTCTCGCGTATTTATTATTAGTGATTTAAAAAAAGTGAGTACATTTTAGTATTTAAATTTAATTAAACCCTGTCTAATCTTTGTTTCACTAATTTCATTACATTTTTTTTATATTTACATATTCGCACCTACTTCCATTATGCCTCGACATAGAACATTGACGGGTTGGAGTGAGAAACAAAGAAGGCCTATTATACACATAATAATAGGCCAAATATCAAATGACGCACTATTGTTTTTTTAATATGGCTTAGCCAAGCTATACCAATTATTTCTTATCGTTCGTATTTTTAAAATAAATCGAAAATTAATGCATAATGACGTTTTTGTGACCAACTTAAAAATTCAATGAATTGTGGTAAATTTTCGACCACTGGGTGACCACTAGTATTTTTTTTTGTAATTCTGCCCTAAGGCAGGTCCTTCACTGCAATCATAGCATTTTCATGCTATGCTTGCAGCTTTACTAGGGAATTGTAGCTGTGGTAGCATCCCGTTGCTTTCCACACTGGTGAAGGATTATGTTGATGATGATGATAATGGCCATATGATTTCGGGGACCGTTTGGCCCTTAAAGTTTTCCTGACATTTGTCTTACAGTTGAGGAAAAACTCCGATAAAAACCTCACCCAGAAAAACTGCCCCGAACGGGATCGAACCCGGGCCCGCTGCGTGACAAGGCAGCACGCTACCTCGAGACCACAGCGGTGGACCACTAGTAAATAAAAATATGTAAATTCCCGCTTCTAATGGTCGGATTTCGATAATTTTTGGGGAATAAATTCATTGTAATATTTCAATCGCATATGCTTATACTGTGTTTCATCATGAAAATTTTAAAATAGCGGACGGTAGTGATTTTTTTAATTTTCGCTTCAGGTTAATCCTCACTCCTAATTATCCCATTTTGCTGGTTATCGAACTCTTCTTCCTTTTCTTATTTAATAGCTATATTGAGTTTGTTACCGGAAAAACAAAAATTTGCCTACTAACTATTATCCTAATAGTTATATTATATGGATGCGAAAAATGGACTCTTATTTTAAAAAAGGAAAAGAGATTACGAGTATTTGAGGATAAAGTTCTTAGAAAAATTGTTGGACCAAAGAGAGATGAACAGACAGGTGAATGGAGAAGATTTTATAAATGTGAACTACATGGTCTTTATAGGAAGCCAGATATAATAAGAACTGTTAAGTCTCGTAGATTACGATGGGCAGGACATGTGGCACGAATGGGGAAGCTTCTTGTAGGAAAACCATAGGGATAACGCCCAGTTGCTAGACCAAGAATGAGGTGGGAGAATAACATTAACTTTGATTTGAGGGAAGTAGATCATACAGGGATTGATAAAAAAGCATTAGCTCAGGATAGGGATGTATGGGCAGCTTATGTCCGTGCGGCCATGAACCTACGGAGGACAGAGAACAATGGAGAATTTTAATTAAGGGACATTTGTGAATGTTTGTTGCAAGCTGATAGTCTGTAAGTCCGTAGTCATTTATATTTATTTACTTTTATTTAATTCATGTTAATTACTAAGATTGGTTGGAGAAAACCTTCAATGATGAGGAAAATTCTCAAAATTAAAAAAAAAAAAAAGAAATATCACCATCATCATCGTTATTATTATTATTTTTTTTTTTTTGATTGCGGATGAGTCCATGTAGGACTACGCAAAGTACTTAGAGACGTTTGAGCCCAAATTTCTTTCATTCATTTGCCATGAGCTTGTTTTCTATCATCTGTCCAAGTTGTTCCGGTTTTTTTTTCTTCGGTTTGTCCTCTTGGTCAACTTGCCACTTATTCACCTTAATTCTAAATATATCTCTGTTTGGGATATCTTCTTTAGTAATTCCTGCCAATTTTAAGTCCCTTTTGACTTCATCAATCCACTTCATAGTATCCACTGGAGCTTTACTTCTGTTTTCGTAGAATTCCATTATCTGTTTTGTAAGCCTATTTGAGTCAATTCGTTTAATATGGCCATAAAATTTTAACCTTCATTTTCTAATATCACTATAAATGTCTGTATATACTTTTATTTCCTTTTTACTTCTGAGTCTAAATGCTTCACCTATGACTTGTGGACCTAAAACTTTTCTTATAATTTTGCATTCTTTTTTCACTATATTTTCTATATCTTTTTTTCTGTTCAAAATTAATGTTTCTGTTCCATAGAGGCACTCTGGTTTAATTACAGTGTTATAGTGTCGTAATTTTGTATGTAAAGATATGTATTTTTTATTGTAAGTGTTGTGAGTAAGCCAAAATGCTTTTTCCATTTTTTTGGCATCTACTTTTATTGGCTTTAGTTTCAATTCCATTTTCACCAAGATACATTATTATTATTATTATTATTATTATTATTATTATTATTATTATTATTATTATTATTATTATGTGTCCAATATCATGCAAAGTATTATATGTTATTGCATGGTGCAGCAGTCAATTTATAAAGTTTAACTGTGAAATATTGCGCCATGAGAATTAAAGCACGCAGAGAAGGTTATGAAACGTTAAAGGTGTTTTATGTAACTCAGATTGTATCTTGATGCTAATGTGGGAGAAACTGATTAAATACACCTGCATTTTAAGAATACACTCAAAGCAAAGCCATTATCTAATAAAGAATAAAAGTAGAATGAAAAGTTTAATACGACAAGGTATATATTATTTGACTATAAAATGGTATTTCTACAAAATTATAGTTTTAATACTTGCAAACGTAAGCAACCTCAATACTTTTTTTGTAACTCGATAATAGATTCATTTTTTTTTTCCTATGAAATATTTTAGAGGTATAATTATTTCTCTCTCTCTCTCTCTCTCTCTCTCTCTCTCTCTCTCTCTATATATATATATATATATATATATATATATATATATATATATATGGTATGATAAGAAAAATAAATGCCTGGACGGGATTCGAACCCGGATCTCTGAGTCTGTACCTCAGCGTGATATCCATTACACTACCAGGCGAATCCAATTCAAACACTTATTTTTCTTATATATGTATTATACTCTCCATTATTACTAGATGTTGCGAGAACACTGCCTTCACTGCCATCTAGTAGCTGACTATATCAAGTAAGCAAATTAAAGAGAATATTTATTTTACTTTATAGCAGTGACGCTTTATCGATGTTATAATTAAATCTTTAACATTGAGCAATGCAAGCTTAATATGGTATGATAAGAAAAATAAATGCCTGGACGGGATTCGAACCCGGATCTCTGAGTCTGTACCTCAGCGTGATATCCATTACACTACCAGGCGAATCCAATTCAAACACTTATTTTTCTTATATATGTATTATACTCTCCATTATTACTAGATGTCGCGAGAACACTGTCTTCACTGCCATCTAGTAGCTGACTATATCAAGTAAGCAAATTAAAGAGAATATTTATTTTACTTTATAGCAGTGACGCTTTATCGATGTTATAATTAAATCTTTAACATTGAGCAATGCAAGCTTAATATGGTATGATAAGAAAATAAATGCCTGAACGGGATTCGAAACCCGGATCTCTGAGTCTGTACCTCAGCGTGATATCCATTACACTACCAGGCGAATCCAATTCAAACACTTATTTTTCTTATATATGTATTATACTCTCCATTATTACTAGATGTCGCGAGAACACTGTCTTCACTGCCATCTAGTAGCTGACTATATCAAGTAAGCAAATTAAAGAGAATATTTATTTTACATTATAGCAGTGACGCTTTATCGATGTTATAATTAAATCTTTAACATTGAGCAATGCAAGCTTAATATGGTATGATAAGAAAAATAAATGCCCGGATCTCTGAGTCTGTACCTCAGCGTGATATCCATTACACTACCAGGCGAATCCAATTCAAACACTTATTTTTCTTATATATGTATTATACTCTCCATTATTACTAGATGTCGCGAGAACACTGTCTTCACTGCCATCTAGTAGCTGACTATATCAAGTAAGCAAATTAAAGAGAATATTTATTTTACTTTATAGCAGTGACGCTTTATCGATGTTATAATTAAATCTTTAACATTGAGCAATGCAAGCTTAATATGGTATGATAAGAAAAATAAATGCCTGGACGGGATTCGAACCCGGAACTCTGAGTCTGTACCTCAGCGTGATATCCATTACACCACCAGGCGAATCCAATTCAAACACTTATTTTTCTTATATATGTATTATACTCTCCATTATTACTAGATGTCGCGAGAACACTGTCTTCACTGCCATCTAGTAGCTGACTATATCAAGTAAGCAAATTAAAGAGAATATTTATTTTACTTTATAGCAGTGACGCTTTATATATATATATATATATTATATATATATATATATATATATATATATATATATATATATATGGCACTAAACGTACAAAGTTAGAAACTCGGGGGTTCAAATCCCGAGCATTTATTTTCCTTTTCATATCATAATTGGCCTTCATTGATAAATGCCAAAAATATAGTTATAACATCTAAATATGCAAGCTTTACTGCTATAAAGTAAATATCTTCATAAATGCTTACTTGTTATAGTGGCCACTAGATGGCAGTTCGGCGATTTCCCGCTGCCTCTCGTATAAATTAAGAAAAAAAAATATAAAATAGATGGTTGTGTTAGGATTCCTGAGTAGCTCAGATGATTAGAGCGCTAAACGTACAAAGTTAGAAATTCGGGTTTAAATCCCGACTCAGACATGTATTTTTCTTTTCAAGTCATAATTGGCCTTCTTTAATCGTCCTAGAGTGTTTTTCCGAGGCATGTTGTTTGGTTTTTTGGCATTTTTTCTTTTTATGATGAACGAGAAGAACTAAAAGCTAGTATTGAATGCACTTATTTAGGAACAAAATTAGACCATTCAGGCTATAACACAGTGGAAATTAAAAATAGAATCACACAAACAAAAGCAATAAATGCTTTAAATTCTGTTTGGTGGAACAAAAAAATTACAAAACATAGAAAATTACAAATATATCAAACCATAATTCAGAGCATTTTACATACGGTGCTGAAGTCTGGCAAATTCCTACCAGGGAAATGAAAAGAATTTTAAGTACAGAAATGGATGTTTTAAGAAGATCAGCTGGAAAATATAGAATGGATAGAATACGAAATAAAGAAATAAGGGAAATTATGGGTGTACAAGAGGAGCCGGACATCATAGACATCATAGAATAGAAAAGATTACAGTGGTATGGTCATGTCAAACGAATGCCAGAGCAAAGATTGCCAAAAATTGTTATGGAATGGAACCCAATGGAAAGGAGGATGAGAGAAAGACCGAAGAAAACTTGGATAGAAGGGGTACAAGCAGCTATGAATATCAGAGGAATGGAGGAAGATCAATGGATGGATAGAGAGGAATGGCGTTTGGTTTCCGGAAGACGGCGGCAGCTGCCATGATACCGGATGATGATGATGAATTGGCCATCATTGATAAATGTAAAAAATATAGTTATAACATCTGAATATGCAAGCGTTACTGTTGTGGGGTAGATATTCTCTTTATAAATACTTACTTGTTATAGTGGCCACTAGATGGCAGTTGGAACGATATCCCGCTGCCTCTGGTGTAAATTGAGAATATAGGCCTATATATATATATATATATATATATATATATATTTTTTTTTTTTCCACCGCTGTGGTCACGAGGTAGCGTGCCGCCTTGTCACGTAGCGGGCCCGGGTTCGATTCCCGGTCGGGACAGGCTCCTGGGTGAGGTTTTTATCGGGTTTTTTCCTCACCTGTAAGACAGATGTCAGGAAACTTAGGGCCCAACGGCCCCCGAAAATCATCCGGCCATCATCATCATCCTTCACCGGTGTGGAAAGCAACGGGAAGCTACCACACTTATTTCCCTAGTACAGCTGCAGAGCATAGCATGAACATTTTATGACTGCAGTGAAAGACCTGTCCTCGGGCAGAATTACTATGGATGGATATATATGACACTAAATGTACAAAGTTAGAAACTCGGGTTCATATCCCGACTCAGGCATTTATTTTTCTTTTCATGTCATAATTGGATTCATTGATGAATGTACAAAATATAGTAATAACATCTAAATATGCAAGCGTTACTGCTATTATATTATAAAGTAAATATATTTATAACTTGGGTTCCAGTGAAAAAAACAGAAGGATAGAATACAGACGGCGGAGATGAGGTTCCTAAGACAAGTAAAAGGATGTACAAGACTTGATAGAATAAGAAATGAGGATATAAGAGAAGAATTGAAAGTACAGCCTTTATTGGATAAAGTCACGAATTACAGACAGAAATGGATTGATCACATGGATGGAATGAATAAGGAGAGATATCCATTGTTAGCAAGAAATTATCAAGCAAGAGGAAGACGTGATGTTGGAAGACCTAGAAGACGTTGGGCTGATGCATTATGAAGTCGGAACGGGCAATTGCCTAATCCCTGGAGTGATGATGATGATGATATATTTATAAATGCTTACTTGTTACAGTGGTCATTATATGGCAGTTGGAACGATTTCCCGCTGCCTCTCGTATAAATTGAAAATAATATAAGTGTATGTATGTGTGTGTGTGTGTGTATATATATAAGAAAAATAAATGTTTGTGTTAAGATTCCTGAGTAGCTTAGATGGTTAGAGCGCTAAATGTACAAAGTTAGAAACTCTGGTTGAAATCCCGACTCAGGCATTTATTCTTCTCTTCATGTCATATTTGGCCTTACATTTGCTAAAATCTCAAGAAATAGAGTTTAACTAACACCACAGACACACACACACACACACATTATATATATATATAATATATATATATAAATATCATTTCCACCACACGATCTCGGGGTTAGCATTCGTTACCTCGAAAGAAGCAGGCCAGCGTTCGATCCCCGGTCGTGACAAGTTGTCGGTGATGGACCGTTTTTAGGTTTTCCTCTCCCTTGTAAGACAAATGTCAGGAAACTTTTAAGGCCCCCAATGGAGACGGTCCTCCGAACATCATCTGGCATTACAACCATCATTATTATATTCGCCAAGTTTGGTATGGATGGATGGATGTGTGTGTGTGTTGTGTAGGTGGTGTTTCGTCTTCGTGTTGTGTTGTCTTGGAGGAGGCCCTGACATTCAACTGATCCCTCATTCGGGGAGGTCTTCCATGTCCTGTGTAATCAAAAAAGCATGTATGTGGTTCATAATTAAAATCCATCTCCTGACAGGCCGTGCATCTGTAAGTCCCGGGTTGCTCGTGGCAGGTATAAGTACCTATACAGACGAGAGGTTAAACTTCATCAATGGACTGGAATATAATATATTCACCTTACTTCTAAAATCTTGTAAGTATATTTCAACATTTTTTTTCAGGAAAGCATAAACATGTTTTAACATTGTTTATTATTTTGTAACTATGTTTTTAATGTCTTATTTTGAATGTAAACATTCAAAATATGAAGAAATGCTTTATAACATGTGACGCGAACATTTTTTCAAGGTTCCAATCATACATCATGCGTATGCGTCAACAAACGTGAAGCTGTTTACACTATGAAATCACGGAATGCAGGCATCATATACACGATATTTAACGAACCTAATAGCTAACCTAACGCAATGTAAGTACTTTAATCTGTGAAAACCAACCTAAAAGCTAACCTAACGCAATTTAAGTACTCTAACCTGTGAAAGACCAACCTAAAAGCTAACCTAATGCAATTTAAGTACTCTAACCTGTGAAAGACCAACCTAAAAGCTAACCTAATGCAATTTAAGTACTCTAACCTGTGAAAGACCAACCTAAAAGCTAACCTAATGCAATTTAAGTACTCTAACCTGTGAAAGACCAACCTAACGCAATTTAAGTACTCTAACCTGTGAAAGACCAACCTAACGCAATTTAAGTACTCTAACCTGTGAAAGACCAACCTAAAAGCTAACCTAATGCAATTTAAGTACTCTAACCTGTGAAAGACCAACCGAAAAGCTAACCTAATGCAATTTAAGTACTCTAACCTGTGAAAGACCAACCTAAAAGCTAACCTAATGCAATTTAAGTACTCTAACCTGTGAAAGACCAACCTAACGCAATTTAAGTACTCTAACCTGTGAAAGACCAACCTAACGCAATTTAAGTACTCTAACCTGTGAAAGACCAACCTAAAAGCTAACCTAATGCAATTTAAGTACTCTAACCTGTGAAAGACCAACCGAAAAGCTAACCTAATGCAATTTAAGTACTCTAACCTGTGAAAGACCAACCTAAAAGCTAACCTAATGCAATTTAAGTACTCTAACCTGTGAAAGACCAACCTAACGCAATTTAAGTACTCTAACCTGTGAAAGACCAACCTAAAAGGTAATCTAACGCAATTTAAGTACTCTAACCTGTGAAAGACCAACCGAAAAGCTAACCTAATGCAATTTAAGTACTCTAACCTGTGAAAGACCAACCTAAAAGCTAACTAACGCAATTTAAACAAACTAACCTGTTAAAGAACACAACGCCCAAAAATAAATAATAAATTCTGAAGTATGTGTGTACAATGATGATCTTGATGAAGGTTTTCGGGCTGTAGGCCGTGGTCGTGAGGCTTGTAGTTCCCCGACGTTTCGCCAAAGACTGCGTCTGGCATCCTCAAGGGTTGTCTTGAGACAGGCCGTGGTCATGAGGCTTGTAGTTCCCCGACGTTTCGCCAAAGACTGCGTCTGGCATCCTCAAGGGTTGTCTTGAGACAGGCCGTGGTCATGAGGCTTGTAGTTCCCCGACGTTTTGCCAAAGACTGCGTCTGGCATCCTCAAGGGTTGTCTTGAGACTGTCTCAAGACAACCCTTGAGGATGCCAGACGCAGTCTTTGTCGAAACGTCGGGGAACTACAAGCCACACGACCACGGCCTACAGCCCGAAAACCTTCATCAAGATCATCATAGCAACTCCGGCCGTGAAAGTCTACGTGAATACATTATGTGTGTACAGTTAATTAGTACATACTCTATGTTGGCTGCACTGGAACACGTCTTTGTTCTTGCATAGGGTATTTGTTAAAATCAATATGGCTGCCACGTCTTCATACTACGTACGTAGTTAAATATCATTGAAAAATATATTGAAATAATCGTTAGAAAAAATGTAAAAGTCATAGTAAATGGTGGAAATAATTTGAAAAATGAAACCCTAAGAATAACATTTGACACGAGTTTATAAAGGAATTAAAAAAAGTCGCGTTACATGTAAAGTTTAGCCAAATAGGACATAAAAAACAAATTTATATTTACAAAATAATAAGCAACGTCAAAAACGTTTTTTGCGCGATAGTGCGTTTTGTCGCACTTACAGCAATGGCGACCATGATTCAACTTCCTGCATTTCGGGGTTGCTAACCTAAATAACTATACTGTAATAAAATTACTATGCTGTAATATTACATATTACAAACACGCGTGTGGGAAGTAAAACTACTGCCCTCTTTGTATACTACATATAACGTATATATATATATATATATATATATATATATAAAGAATATCTAAAAGGTAGTGTTAATATACATTATACGAAACAAATCACTGCATTTTAAATGAACTGAACTTTATTTAAAACAATATTAAACAATAAATACGTACTTGCCGCTATTTTATCACTAAATTGGTCTCACGGCCTCCTATTGTTTCAACTAATAAACATTGCGCACACTGTTAACGTTAGTTCAATTGTTTATAATGAATGCAAATATTTCCAACAAAGGTGTTATTATGTATTATTTTGAAAACTCCATCGAGCAAAAAAAAAAAAAAAAGTATAACGCACGTTTGTGAAGTGTTTTACAAAATCTCGGAATTTAAAAACCGAGCGATAGGTCCTTGTTTCGTAAAAACGACTTCCCAACCTCGCATCATAATATAATATTTTATGCTCTCTTGAAAAAAAAGTTAAATTAGACATACACGAGGTTTTAGAAGTATGTGCTATACATTCTTTAGATTGTTAATCACATTCTACAACAGTAACTCTTCTGTTTTTTATGTTAATTACGGCAAGCAATGAATTGCGCCACAAGCTGTTCACCCCTGTGAAGTTGTATAAACCGAGTACGTAACCACAGAAATAAAATATAAAAATATTTTGCAGCTGTAAGTAAGGTAATTGTGTAACCCGACGGGGGCGGGTCGTAATAGCGTTACGCAAATATTGTCAAGAGAGAGAGAGAGAGAGAGAGAGAGAGAGAGAGAGAGAGAGAGAGAGAGAGAGGGGGGGGGAGGAGAGAAACAAGTAATGAGGTCAAACCTTCAATTGTCTTCACGTATATTTCATTTTATGCTTTTAATATTATCGCCCGGTTTATATTGACCTGAAGGACGATCTGGTCATTTATTTTATTTAAAAATTTGACAGTCATATCTAACGGTTATCTTTTCTTTCTCTTTGATATTACGGGCCTCTGAGTCTAGCATTACACTGTGCAACAAAAAATAAACTTTTTTTTTTCTCAGGAAGAAAAAATATGTAATCCTGATAGTATTTTTCTCCTGAATTCAAATATGATATCGGTTTTTTTCAATCACGCAAGGTTTCCGAGACACAGGAATGTGTTATTTCAAACACTTTAATATTTTCTACATTCGCAACTACACAATATTCGAACATTCGGACTCACCTAGAAAGTAAGAAATGACGATTTTCAGCTATATTTCGCCTGTGGAGCATCCCTTTTGATGGTGCAACAATAACCGGCAAGCATATTAGGATTCCAATTGCCTTGATATCTCTTTTCCATCGCTGAAATCTCCTGAGTTGGCTCATTTGGTTTTATTTTACAATGGACAAATGAACAAAAAAAGTTTATTAAAAATTATTATTTAAATCCATTAATTGAAATTGAAATAAAAGAAAACTGTGGATGATGGAGAAATTTCGAATACATATTTGAAAACACGATAAAAACTGCATTATGTACAACTATTGGTACTCATGAGGCAAAAATCTTGTTGACCTGTGTTATCAGCCCCTTTGGGATTTCACGAACAATTTGATTTAGTTACCTTTATTATCCTACGAATGGGGAATGAAATACGTGCATGGAAGCTTCTTGTATGAAAACCAGACGGAAAACGCCCAGTAGGTAGACCAAGAATGAGGTGGGAAAATAACAATTATGATGATTTAAGGGATTATACAGGGAATGACTGAAAAACATTAGCTCAGGGTAGGGATGTATGGATAGCTTATGTTCGCGCGGACATAAACCTACGGATTCGATAGTGCCAGTTAGATAGTTAGTTTTATTTTCCTACATACGGTATGTCGTGAGTGGCATGTGGTCAACATATCGCCTCAATGATACATCAAGTAGGCAAATAAATTAATACCTGGAAGGAGCAAAGTCTGTTAAATTTCCTTAGTGGCCTCTTTTCTTCAGACTTGAAGTTCTTTTATAAGTCTGATAATCTTCAGACCCACGGTTTAAAGTCCTTCTCGGAGGTCTTGCTCTTGGAGTGTTCCATCATAAAAATCCATCAACCACAGCCGGATTTGAACCCGCTGCTCTTGTGACAAGAGACAAAAAACATAATCACTAGACCATCACGGCAGAAACATTAAAATAATAAAATTTGTAGTTGTCCACAACACACTGTACATCAACTATACATAGACTTCAAAAAGGCATAAGATTCAGTTAAGAGGGAGAATTTATATAGTAATTAATATTTAATTTTAGGAAGTGATAATCCGAACAGAAAGAAGAAAAGAGGAAGACCAAGGTTAACATGGAAGGAAAACATGAAGACAGTAATGCAAGCTAGAGGGCTAAGCATCGAAGATGCCCAAGACCGTAGGCTTTGGAGGTTTGGCACGGGAAGACGGCAGCAGCTGTAAAAACCCGAAGATAGATAGAGATAGATATTTTGAGGTTATTTTAATTATATTATTTTTAGTCTGATCATCTTACCTCAATATTAATTTATTTTTATTATTTTTTTTATTCTGATGTTTCATTTTATTTGGTATATTCTTCCTTTGCCTTTCCTTTGATTTATTAACAAATTATTTATCTTTTTCTTTTGTTTCTCAATTTTCTTTTTCATGGTTAGGTTCAAAAAAGTGAAAAAAATATTCTCTAGGTTTTCCCACATGATGTTTCCTAATATTTTAGACAGTTTGATATGTAACAAATAAATTCCAATATCCAGATTACTGATTATTTCTTAGTGTTTATTCTTTTCTAGTTTAAGTAATTTGTTTTCCAAAATGTTTTGTTGTTTGTTGTTATTGTTATCCTTGACGGTTTTCCTAATGAACATGGGAACCAATTCTAATTTTAAATATTGGTTGATGAATTTAATGTCCGCTATCTTTTAAATTTCTTCTCTCTTAATTTTACAAACTTTTTGACTTCATATTTAGTTTCCAAAAAATAGTTATTAAAGTTGAGTTTGGAGGACGCCATCTTGTTTTTCGTTATTTATAACACAAACACAATTTCTGGTTTTGTTTCTTCCTTGTAACTTAAGAAGTTGTGATTAATATTGAATTTTAGGAAGTTATATTTTGAGGTTCTTTTAATTATATTATTTTTAGTCTGATTATCTTACCTCAATATTAAATATTAAGCCTATCCTTCTGGAGTTCGGAATTCCTAAAAAGTTAATTAGACTTATACAAATGTGTCCAAATGCCACAAAGAGTAGGGTGCGTGTAGGCAAACAGTTTTCGAATACTTTTGAAATTCATAATGGATTAAAGCAAGGAGATGCACTATCTCCTCTACTATTCCATTTTGTATTAGAGCATGCATCAAATCTTTGGAGAATGAAGAAGATCTGTAACTAATGGATATTAATAGGCTGTTAGTATATGCTGACTATTTAACTCATGTCCCAAATGGGAGTCAATGACCAATCAGGTTTCAATCTATCTTGTCTTACAACCAACCACAGCCGTGTTTCACCCGATATTTATCAATTAACTTTATCATATTAAAGAAAGCTCTTCCTTTTTTTTGTCTCAGAAAGAAAAATATGTGATTCTGATAGTATTTTTTCCTCCTGAATTCAAATATGATATCGGTTTTTCTCCATCATGCAAGGTTTCCGAGAGACAGGAATTTATAATTTCAAACACTTTAATATTTTGTACATTTGTAACTACACAATATTCGAACATTCGGATTCATCTAGAAGGTAAGACATTACGATTTACTGCTATATTTCGCCTGTGGAGCATCCCTCTTGATAGTCCAACAATAATCGGTCAGCATATTAGCATTCCATTTGCCTTGATATCTCTTTTCCATAGCTGAAATCTCCTGAGTTAGCTCATTTGGATTTATTTTACAATGGACAAATGGACAAAATAAGTTTATTAAAAAATAGTTATCTAAATCCATTAATTAAAATTGAAATAAAAAAAACTGTGGGTGATGGAGAAATTCCGAATACATATTTGAAAACACGATAAAAAAAACTGCACTAAGTACAACTATTGATACCTATGAGACAAAAATCATGTTGACCAGTGTAAATAGCGCTGCGAATTTTCTCTCTGCGATTTTCCTAAAAACTTCCATTTCAGTTGTTTCATTAATTTTTTTTTTTTTTTTTTTTTTTTTTTTAGTTTCTGCTTGGCATTCGCAACCACATTATGTTAAAACTGGTCTTATGACAGATTTGTAAATTCTTACTTTTGTATCTGTTCTTAAATTTTTATTTTTCCAAACAGTATTGTTTATACATCCCAATATTTTGTTTGCATTATTTGCTTGAGGGAGGATTTCATCTGTTATTCTGTTGCTGCTATTAATTTATATTCTTAAATATTTGATTGCCATTACCTGTTCTATACATTTCCCTTCTATTTCTAATAATTAACACGGCGTGGGTCCTTGGATATTGCCATTGATTTGGTTCTGTTTATTGAGATTTTCATGTTATATTTTGTTGCAATGATTCTAAATTTGTGCAATAGCATTTTAAATCATCTACAATTAGTTCATTAATAATTTCATCGATTATTAGTGTGAACAATATGCGACTTAATGAGTCTCCTTGTCGTGTTCCTTGCTGGACTAATATTTTTTTTAGATTTACTATTTCCATATTTAACAGTTGTACTGTTTCCTGAATAAATTTCTTTGATGATTGTGATGCGATTTTTATATATATATCCTTGTTTATTAATATGTTGAATATGTCATTTAATCTTACCCGATCAAATGCCCTTTCCAGATCCACAAAACATAGAAAGACTGGGATGTTAAATTCGATAGATTTTCCTGCAATGTTTTAATATAAAAATGTCAAATGTAACCTAAATAAATGTTTTTGCGCGATAGTTCGTTTTGTCGTACTTACCAGCAACGGCGACCATTATTGAAAGTTCAACTTTCTACATTTAGGGGTTGCCAACCTAAATAACTATACTGTAATATTACATTTACACCCACGTGCGGGAAGTTAAACCACTGCCCTCTGTGTATACTACGTAAAATGTATATACAGAAAATATCCAAAAGGTAGTGTTAATATACAGAGTTATTCAGAAATATGGATATACGTTTGATCGCATTTTGTGACGAAAATACTATTATTAAAGGAAATGTGATGTTATCATTGTAAAGGAAATCCTTCAAATTACAATAGAACAAAACAAATCACTGCTCAAGTGCATCTTGGCGGGTTGATTTTTGTGGGCTAGCGTCGAACGCCTCCACAATTCTCTTCGTTGTTTCTGCATCCGTGCTAATGCGAGGCCTTCCAGGAGGTTTTATTTTCTGCATCCTTCCCGATTCCAGCAGTCGTTTTCGCCACTTCCCCACAGTCAACGGCTGCAATGCTACGATAAACTCACGTCTTGCCCGTCTTGCGGCCTCACGATCATTAACATACGTTATTGCCCATGCAATATTTAATCAGCTATTAAATGTACATACAGAACAGGACATTGAGGAGGATAAGTTACAGACAGCCGAAATGCTAGTCGCAGAGCCAAGTGCATTAGAGGTTGAAATGGCGATTGAAAAATTGAAGATGTATAAAGCATCAGGTTCAGATGACATCCCAGCAGAACTGATAAAATCAGGGGGAGAAAAATTGATGGACAAGATACGCTGGTTGCTTAGTAAGATTTGGGAAAAAGAAGCTCGTCCAGATGAATGGAAGGAATCAATTATCATAACAATTTATAAGAAAGGAGATAAAACTGATTGCAACAACTACAGGGGCATCTCATTACTTTCAACTTCGTACAAAATTCTAACAAATATATTAGTAAGCAGACTTACTCCCTATATTGATGACATTCTAGGAGATCATCAATGTGCATTTAGAAGAAACAGGTCTACAACAGATCAGATTTTCAGTATAAGATAGATTTTAGAAAAGAAATGGGAATATAATGGTACTGTACATCAACTATACGTAGACTTCAAAAAAGCATATGATTCAATTAAGAGGGAGAAGTTATATAGTATCCTGCTGGAGTTCGGAATTCCTAAAAAGTTAGTTAGACTTATACGAATGCGTCTAAATGGCACAAAGAGTAGGGTGCGTGTAGGCAAACAGTTTTCAGACACTTTTGAAATCCAGAATGGGTTGAAGCAAGGAGATGCACTATCTCCTCTACTATTTAATTTTGTACTAGAGCATGCCATTAAATCTTTAGAGAATGAGGAAGGCTTACAACTCAATGGTATTAATAAGCTGTTAGTTTATGCTGATGATGTAGTACTACTGGCCGATAGCGAGGAGATGCTAAAGGCCAACACGCACACACTATTGAGTAACACTAAGAAATTAGGACTGGAGGTAAATATCAGTAAAACTAAATATATGGTCACACGTAGAAATTCAGTATATAATGGAAATGGACAGCTAATGACAAATGAGGGAAATTTTGAGGAAGTGGCTGAATTCAAATACCTAGGAACAATAATCACAAATAGGAATGAGATGCACAAAGAAATTAAACATAGGCTCAATTCTGGAAATGCATGCTATTATGCATTGCAGAGACTTTTGATGTCCCAACTCCTTTCAAAAACGTTAAGCTGAAAATATATAAAACTATTATTCTACCAGTTATATTATATGGGTGCGAAACATGGACTCTTACTTTAAGGGAGGAAAGGAGATTACGAGTATTTGAGAATAAAGTTCTTAGGAAAATTTTTGGACCAAAGAGAGATGAACAGACAGGTGAATGGAGAAGACTACATAACAATGAACTACATGGTCTTTATAGGAAGCCAGATATAATAAAAACAGTTAAGTCTCGTAGACTGCAATGGGCAGGACATGTTGCGCGTATGGGGAATGAAAGGCGTGCATGGAAGCTTCTTGTAGGAAAGCCAGAGGGAAAACGCCCAGTTGGTAGGCCAAGAATGAGGTGGGAGAACAACATTAACTATGATTTGAGGGAAGCAGATTATACAGGGAATGATTGGAAAGCATTGGCTCAGGATAGGGATGTATGGAGAGCTTATGTCCGCGCGGCCATGAACCTTCGGGTTCGATAGTGCCAGTGAGTAAGTAAGTAAGTAAGTAAGTAAGTAAGTAAGTAAGTAAGTATTGCCCATGCAGCAATTGTAATTTGCTGTTGCATATTCAACGCCATTTTGACTAATGACGTAAGTTCTACACTGTTTTGTTTTATTCCATTGTTGTAAATTGAATACCTTTCCAACGGTAATTTCATATTTCCTGTAATGGTAATATTTTCGTCACACAACGCGATCAAACGTATAGCCATATTTATGATTCACCCCGTACATTATACGAAACAAATCACTGCATTTTTAATGGACTGAACTTTATTTGAAACAATATAAAACAATAAATACGTACTTGCGGCCATGTTATCAATATTTGTTCCCAAGGCCTCCTGTTATTTCAACTAATAAAAATTGCCCACACTGTTAACGTTCTTCAGTTGTTTATAATGAACGCAAATATTTACAACAAATATATTATTTTACTATATTTATTATTTTGAAAACACCATTGTGCAAAAAATAATGTACAACGCACGGTTGTGAAGTGTTTTACAGAATCTCGGAAATTAAAAACCTCGCTATCGCTCGGTTTTTAAACATTTTTCCTCAATTCTGTAAAAACTACTTCCCAACCTCGCATCGTAATATACTATTTGTGATGTTACAGTAGTGTTGTCATTACTTATCGTATGCCCTAATATGTTCTTCTTCTTCCTTCCAAGTATTAGGCCAAGGCCTGTTACGATCCTATAGAAAATTTTCCCTCCAGCGTTTCATAGGACGGTCCAGTGATCTTCGTCCTCTTGGTATATAATTATAAACAGCTTTGGGGATCCGATTTGAACTCGTTCTTTCAAGATGGTGTTTCCAATTTAGTTGGTACTGTTTAATATATTCCAAAATTGGCGTAGTCTTCAATTCTTTTAAGATATCGGTGTTCCTTTTCCGATCCCATCTGGTGTAACCCGCTGTTCTGCGCATGAATCTCATTTCACAAGCTGTTATTCTGCTTTCATGTTGTTTTCTTAGTGTCCATGCTTCACTACCATAGGTCAACACTGGTCTAGCCAAAGTGTTATATAAACGTAATCTGGTGTTTTTTTGTACAAGGGATGGTTTCATAACTTGATTAATAATTCCTAAACTTTTATTATAACTAGTAATTTTTTCAAGGATATCCTTTTCATCCCAGATAGAGAGATAATATCCAAGATATTTAAATTGATTAGATCTCTCTAAAATTTTATTCTGGAGACAGATTTTACTTTGTATGGGGTCCTTCCCATGAAATGCCATAATTTTAGTTTTGTTAATTGATATTTCCATATTAAATTTGGCACCTATTTTTTGTAAATTATAAATTGATTCTTGCAAATCATTTTCGGAAAGTGCCAGAAGAGCTAAATCGTCTGCAAAAAGAATAGCATCGAGTTTGAGGTTCCTATTGATGGGTATATATCCTCGTTGTGTTTTCCTCCATTCATTTATTAATTTATTCATGTATATAATGAAAAGCACCGGTGAAAGTCCACATCCCTGTCTTACTCCTAATATGTTAACTTTTACATAGTGACCTCAGCGGTGTTTAGTAATGCATTTTAAAAGTATTGTCTCTAATAACTTGAAATATATTTTATATAATCCATCTCTCTGTCCATGAATCTCTGCGTTCCAAAATGCCAGTGAGTTAGTATAAATTATACAAAATAAGTTTCTGCGCGATAGTGCGTTTGTCATACTTACCAGCAATGGCGACCATTATTGAAAGTTCAACTTTCTACATTTGGGGTTGCCAACTTAAATAATTATACTGTATTACACATTACAAACCACGTGCGGGAAGTAAAACCATTGCCCTTTATGTATACTACGTACATTGTATATACAAAAATATATCCAAAAGGCAGTGTTAATATACATTATACGAAACAAATCACTACATTTTAAATTAACTGAACTTTATTTGAAACAATATAAAACAATAAATACGTACTTACCGCCGTTTTATGACAGATTGGTGTCACGACCTGCTATAATCTCAACTAATAAAAATTGGCCACACTGTTAACGTTAGTCAGTTGTTTATAATGAACGAAAATATTTCCAACAAAGATGTTATTATTTTAATATTATTTATTATTTTAAAAACACCATCGCGCAAAAAAAAATGTACAACGCACGTTTGTGAAGTGTTTTACAGAATCTCGGAAATTAAAAACTCGCTATCGCTCAGTTTTTAAACATTTCCTCGCTTCTGTAAAAACCACTTCTCAACATCACATCGTAATATATTATTGCACATGAAAGTGTTTTAATGTGATGGTTGGATTACATGCGTAACTATGTACTACAAAATGTTAATAGCAACAGGATTTTGGTCGTAATAGGAACAAAAGAGATGACATCATCAGGTGATTCCGCACTTACATAAATAACTAGATATGTCAACATAATTACAGCTGTTTGATTTTTAACTGTACAACTCTATTCATTCAGTAATTGCGCCCAGAGACATGGGCGTTGTAACGAAATTACAAGGTAGGTAACATGCGTTACATAATGATATACATTCCTGTGTTACATACAAGTCATGCTTTTTATTTCGCAGTTTGTTAACAAATAAATGTAGTTACATAGTAGTATAAGCCGAAAGGATTGCAAAACCCAGTAAAAAGGCTAAGCATATTTAATTAAAAAGAACTAGCTGATTACCCGGTGTTGCCCGAATGTAAATTAAATATGACTATTTAACTCATGCCCCAAACGGGAGTCAATGCCCAATCACGTTTCAATGAATTTTGTTTTACAACCAATCACAGTCGTATTTCACCTCGATATTTATCTACTTCAGTTTATAATATTAAAGAAAGCTCCTCCTTTTTTTAATATTCTGAACAGGTCAGAGCATTATTTTGCAGTGACTGACTAACAAATACGTTGAATATAGCAAATAATGAACAGATTCCTTCGAACTACACATTTCATAATTGTGTGTTCAATAATTGTGTTTTAAATACTGATTTTACAGAGTTGTTTTCTAAAAATAATAGTTCATTCATTCATAGTATTCTGCTCAAGAGCAGGTCTTTCACTGCAAACTCAGCATTCTCCACTCTTTCCTTGACTCAGCTTTCCTTTTTGTATCTGCATACAAACCATTTATTTTAATATTGTCTACCATCTGATGTCTTTTTCTGCCTCTAACTTTCTTTCCGTTGACCATTCCTTCTAGAGCATCCTTCAGCAGACAGTTTCTTCTTAGCCAGTGGCCAATCCAATTTATTTTCCTCTTCTTTATGAGTTCCAGCATTGTTCTTCTTTTACCCACTCTGTCTAGCACATCTTCATTTCTTACTTTGTCCATTTTATACGTTCCATTCTTCTCCATATCCACATCGCAAAAGCTTCCAGTCGCTTTTCCTCATTCTGTCGTAATGTCCACGTCTCTGCACCATATAATGCTACACTCCACACAAAGCACTTCACTAGCCTCTTTCTTATTTCTCTTGCCATAGGTCCGCAGAAAATGCTTCTCTTCTTGTTGAAAGCTTCTTTCGCCATTGCAATCCTCTGCTTTACTTCTTGGCTGCAGTTCATGTTACTACTGATAGTACAACCCAAGTATTTGAAGCTCTCCACTTGCTCAATGGCCTCATCTTTAATCTTCATGTTTATCTTCCTTTGTTTCTTTCCTATAATCATGGCGAAAATCTGTCCAGTGTGAACAAATTTATTGGTCCCGGCAAAATAAGTTATTTTACGTGTATTTATTTTGTATAAAACGGATTCTGTCCAACGCGGAAACGGGAGGATATTTCTACACAATCATGAAAAAATGTTTATAAGGCGGAAAGATAGAGAGAAATAAATTAGTTTCCAATTCATTGAATTCTCGTTAGGCGAATTAACAATAAGTGATGATTCCTGCCGCCCGCGCCAGGTGAAGTAGAGTTTCTACCTGTATCTGGATTCTTCTTTCGTCCTCACTGCACACCCGTTTTGCGACATACAGGCTCGTTTAACAAATAGTTTAAGATCTGAGACCGATTGTGTACGTATCTTTTACAGCTAACTTTGTGAATTTACGGAATAAAGATGGCTAAATCGTATGTATAATTGTCATTAAACAAAAAAATGAAAGTGGTTGAAGATAAAGAAAAAAATTCTCAGTACTCGAAATAATGACTATATTTAAATGTGGAAAACCCCAAGTTTGTGAGATTTTAAAACACAAAGAAAAAAATAACGAATGAGTGAGAGAGAGAGAGAGAAAGAGAGAGAGAGAGAGAGAAAATAAATCAACGAGATATTTTTTACAAGTCCACGATAAAAAAAGATCTCAAAATTTCCGGACCTATGCTCCAAAGTCAAAGTCTAGCTGTTGTATATCCCTAGGAATAACGATTTCAAGGCATCTTCAGGTTGATTGTGGGCAGTGTAAAAGACGACACAATGTAGTGTGGAATGCAATTTGAGGGGAATGTGGACGAAAGTATAGTTAGTGATCGGAAATCGAAACTGGATATTTTAATTTCAGGGTACGGGAATAAGATACTTTTTAACACTGACGAAACGGGACTGTTTTTTTTTTCGCCAAGTCACTCATACGTACTATACTTCACTTTCCAACGGCAGCTGAACTACAATTAATCCAAAAAAGACATATAGGGTGCTCTATAATCTAAGATTGGTTATTTTTTTTGTTTTCTTTATAATGCAGAATGTTGTCTAATGTGAAAAAAAAAATGGTCCCATGCGTTTCCGCTTTGAACAAGTTTTACTGTATAATCAATTACTACGAATGTTTTTCTATTATATCCGCAAGCAGTATCTATTTACATTCGTGCACTATATATAAAATGTGGTAGCCGTATTTCTTAGAGAGTCAGTCACTGCAAAATAATGTTATGACCTGTTCAGAATATAAAAAAAAAGTGTATTTTTTGTTGCTCAGTGTTATTAGAGAAGAATGTGAAATTAAACCTATAAACCTCTGGATAAATGATAGAAGACTAAATTGGAACGATCACATAGGTAGAATGAAGAACAGAGATTGACGAAGAAAGTACGTGACTGGACATCTCAGCAGAAAAGGCCATTAGGAAGACCACAACTACGATGGAAGGACGTCACCATACCCCGGACCTGCAGTGAATGAACACGCAACAAGCTGCATAGAGGAAGAAGAAGAAGAAGAAGAAAGACTTTTGACAACGAACTTCATTTATAGTCTCCTTCCAAGTCAACTATACTTTGTCAAATCTTTGGGAAACGGCGCACTCCATCTGCAATAGTATTTGTGGATATCTACCTCATCTGATCGATCTAGGCCTATAGCTTTCTGGATATCAACTCTTGTCTGAAATCGAATGTCACGTAGAGGTTATTTGATTTTTAAGAATAAGTTATAGTCACAAGGGCTCATGTCTGGTGATTTTGGTGAATGTTCGAGTACTTTCCAATTCCACCTTCTAAACAAATTCTACTGAACATCTTTTTAGGGCTGTATAACTTTACTAAATGCGAGAATCAGTGAACATATTCACAAAATATTGCTATTTCGAGATTTACAATATTACAGATTTACACAACAAAGACTATTCATCAATATAAAAGATTACAATGGTCACCACTAGGATCGCTGATTTTACAACAGTGTTGTCATTACTTATCGAATGCCCTAGTATAAAGTTAGTGCCCGAGATCTCTGTCGTCGCCAACAAGATTAAAGGCTGTAAAATATTTAGGAGGCCTTTCGGAAACATATGTTCCATCTTCTGCTTATGAAACGATACTGTTACTTGTCAGAATTTTATACAGATAGTTCAGGTCACCGGGTGTGTCTCATTTAATAAGTTAATGTTCTTGGTTTCTTTTAGGATATTCATTTTTTGTGTATTATCGATAACATGTTGTTGATTGTATTAAAATGGTGAACTATTTCTATTACATGTTTCGCAAAACTGAATTTACCATCATTATATTTAAAATCCTTAAAATGCTCATTAAATATGTACTGAAATTCTTATTGTTCTACCAATATAAACATTTTTCACAGTAATTGCCTTGTTTTTGTAAATGTCTGTTTCTTCTAGTTTATTTGAAACTCTTTTATTTAATTTACCGTTTATTCTATATGCGATTCTAATGTTTTTGTCGTGTTTTTTTAAAGATAGATTTAACTCCTCACTTCGTGAAAGTAGCAAAGTTCTTGAAGATAAAACCAATATTACTCACACTGCCTTCAAGGTATCAGATGTAACGTGAAATATGTATGATCCAATCAAATCGCTTGATGTGAAGCAAACTTTTCATCCTACACAACAATTCTGATAGACAGGTATAACAGTTTACTACCAGAAAATAAAGAGAAACTTTTAATTATAATCAGAGTTGATAATTTAATTGTATAATTAATTGTATACTTAGCGACAAAAAGAATAAGTCGCTTCAAAAAGCAGAGTTGCTGTTATGCCCACTGCGCATTCTCGAAAAGCCATTGCTGTGGTTCACGAGGTAACGCATTGTTAAATGTTTTAAATACGCTGTATTTGGTTTTAATCGTCTTAAATAGTTAAAGAACAGTGAAGGAGACATGTTTCTAGATATTTACGAGTGTTCGACAAATGCAACATTACTCAAATTACGAAATTTTAAATAAAATTCAACTCTCGTTCATAGTGTAAAAGTAAATAAGACAACTAGTATCCGAGGTTCGAGTAGCGTAGATCGTTAAACTACTTACAACAAGATGAAATGTATGTGAAAGCCAGGTTTCGAATCCTTCGACAATTTTTTTATTCATTTGTATTTTCGCAAAATACATACTATAACACTTAATTTTTACCACGTAATCTACGGCCACTTTACACTATCTTAAGTAATATTCCTGCCTTCGTAAACTCTCTAAACTATTTAGATACCGGTATAAATTTAATTGTGTGTGCAGTACCACGTTTTAATATTAATGCTATAAATTTATGTAATAAAATATAATATAGCTTCATATATTTATGAGTTTATTTATTTATTACGTATTAGTGAGGATAAAGTTTTAACCTTCAATTAAAATATTTAGTTTATATATGTCAAATCCAGCATAATAATAGCGCATAGATGATTGATAATAATAAAAAATAATATTATTATTCTTATTATCCATCATCTATAATAATAATAATAATAATAATAAATAATAATAATAATAATAATAATAATAATAATAATAATAATAATAATAATAATGGGATGTATCAAATGATGTGAACAATGTAATTACCTGGGGTCAAAATTAACTCAAAATGTATCCAAGAAAATGACATAAAATATAGAATTCAAAAAGGCAGATCAGTAATAACAATGTTAAAACGGAGTTTTGTGGGATATGAACATAAGAATAGATACCAAATTAGAAATTTATAAATCCATAATTCGAAGTACTCTAACATACGGTGCAGAAAATTGGCAGTTGAATAACAATTTGAGTTTAAAGCTTATGTCTACTGAAACGGATTGTTTCATGTTCAGACGCTCTCGCTCAACTGACATTCTAAATTGGAGAAAAAAAAAAAAAAAAAAAAATCAGAAATACAATCATCACAGAACAAATGAAAGTTCAAAATTCACTTTTATATTTTGAGAGATACACACAACTAGAATGGTATGGTCATATACGTAGGATGCCAGAGAAAAGATTACACCAGACAAGCTTTGGAATGGATTCCACCTGGAAAAGGAAAGATAGGTCAACCTAGATTAAAATGGATCGATGATGTAAGAAGAGGTATGAGAATTAAAATGAGAAGAAAGAGAAGAATGAAGAAAGAAGATTCCGATTGAGGGTCTTTCCACTTTTCAGCGGTTGCCCTTTTACCAGCCGGCTGCTGGCCCTTCATATCCACATGTGTCAATCACAAGGTAGATGATCAACAGCCAGTGTAGGGGTGACATGTGGTTAGCATGTCGAGTCCCCCAGCCGTTATAGCTGGTTCCTCAACCTGGAGCCGCTACTTATTGTAGCTACCCAATTGCCTCACGATGCTGGGTGGGCACCGGTCCCATACTGGCCGAAATACCATGAGAAAATTTCTTCCCCCATGAAGACTCGAACCAGCGCAAGTCCCGTAGCTCTGCGCCAAGGCTTTCTACCTTAACCGCTCGGCTAAGGCGCGGGAAGATAACAATTTAAAAATCTTTGGGCATAGGAAGATGTTTTATTACACTGTAATCTGTTTATAAATAAATAAATAAATAAATAATAATAACAAAAATAATACTTCCAAATAGTTAGTACGTTTTTTTAAGAACGGACATACAGAACAAAACAGAAAGCATTTTAACAATTAAAAAAACAAACCTCACTCGGAAACGAACCTGCGACCTCTCGCATACGAATCAAGCCACTAAGCACTGTGCTAAGCTTTCGCTGCCTTGTTGTGTTTAGAAAGATTGATCTTCAAAGGAAGAAGGGAAAAGTATTGTAGCTCTACTGTGCAATTAGTTTACTCGTGTGAATCGCGCGTTAGAACTTGAAATATTCGAGATCTAGAGTCGGCCCATTCTTTTTGTCGCTAAGTGCACATGGGGGTACGCACTCTTTTTATGAGTACAACCTCAGTAGGTACATTCCTTCGGGATTCGCTAAAATTTAAGCTTAAAAAGAAGTAAAACAATTGTATTTGAAGAGAAAAATTATACGCTCAGACCGGTCTGAGCGTATAATTTTTCTCTTCAAATATGATTTATCCATCATTGAGATGTACGAAATCAACAATAATAACATGGAAAAAGCCGTACTGGCTGTAATGTATAATTCCCAAATATGTCTTCTTAATAAAGGAGGCGCTATTTGCAAGATAGAAGCATGGCTTCATAGCATTTGGTGGACGGGAATTACAATGTATATAGAGAAGGATTTGCGTTTAGATCGGTACTTGCTCAGGTAGCTCAGTTGGTAGAGCACTTGGTCTAGAGAACCAAGGGTCCCGGGTTCAAGTCCCGGTCTGAGCGTATAATTTTTCTCTTCAAATATGATTTATCCATCATTGAGATGTACGAAATCAACAATAATAACATGGAAAAAGCCGTACTGGCTGTAATGTATAATTCCCAAATATGTCTTCTTAATAAAGGAGGCGCTATTTGCAAGATAGAAGCATGGCTTCATAGCATTTGGTGGACGGGAATTACAATGTATATAGAGAAGGATTTGCGTTTAGATCGGTACTTGCTCAGGTAGCTCAGTTGGTAGAGCACTTGGTCTAGAGAACCAAGGGTCCCGGGTTCAAGTCCCGGTCTGAGCGTATAATTTTTCTCTTCAAATATGATTTATCCATCATTGAGATGTACGAAATCAACAATAAATAACATGGAAAAAAGCCGTACTGGCTGTAATGTATAATTCCCAAATATGTCTTCTTAATAAAGGAGGCGCTATTTGCAAGATAGAAGCATGGCTTCATAGCATTTGGTGGACGGGAATTACAATGTATATAGAGAAGGATTTGCGTTTAGATCGGTACTTGCTCAGGTAGCTCAGTTGGTAGAGCACTTGGTCTAGAGAACCAAGGGTCCCGGGTTCAAGTCCCGGTCTGAGCGTATAATTTTTTCTCTTCAAATATGATTTATCCATCATTGAGATGTACGAAATCAACAATAATAACATGGAAAAAGCCGTACTGGCTGTAATGTATAATTCCCAAATATGTCTTCTTAATAAAGGAGGCGCTATTTGCAAGATAGAAGCATGGCTTCATAGCATTTGGTGGACGGGAATTACAATGTATATAGAGAAGGATTTGCGTTTAGATCGGTACTTGCTCAGGTAGCTCAGTTGGTAGAGCACTTGGTCTAGAGAACCAAGGGTCCCGGGTTCAAGTCCCGGTCTGAGCGTATAATTTTTCTCTTCAAATATGATTTATCCATCATTGAGATGTACGAAATCAACAATAATAACATGGAAAAAGCCGTACTGGCTGTAATGTATAATTCCCAAATATGTCTTCTTAATAAAGGAGGCGCTATTTGCAAGATAGAAGCATGGCTTCATAGCATTTGGTGGATGGGAATTACAATGTATATAGAGAAGGATTTGCGTTTAGATCGGTCCTTGCTCAGGTAGCTCAGTTGGTAGAGCACTTGGTCTAGAGAACCAAGGGTCCCGGGTTCAAGTCCCGGTCTGAGCGTATAATTTTTCTCTTCAAATATGATTTATCCATCATTGAGATGTACGAAATCAACAATAATAACATGGAAAAAGCCGTACTGGCTGTAATGTATAATTCCCAAATATGTCTTCTTAATAAAGGAGGCGCTATTTGCAAGATAGAAGCATGGCTTCATAGCATTTGGTGGACGGGAATTACAATGTATATAGAGAAGGATTTGCGTTTAGATCGGTACTTGCTCAGGTAGCTCAGTTGGTAGAGCACTTGGTCTAGAGAACCAAGGGTCCCGGGTTCAAGTCCCGGTCTGAGCGTATAATTTTTTCTCTTCAAATATGATTTATCCATCATTGAGATGTACGAAATCAACAATAATAACATGGAAAAAGCCGTACTGGCTTGTAATGTATAATTCCCAAATATGTCTTCTTAATAAAGGAGGCGCTATTTGCAAGATAGAAGCATGGCTTCATAGCATTTGGTGGACGGGAATTACAATGTATATAGAGAAGGATTTGCGTTTAGATCGGTACTTGCTCAGGTAGCTCAGTTGGTAGAGCACTTGGTCTAGAGAACCAAGGGTCCCGGGTTCAAGTCCCGGTCTGAGCGTATAATTTTTCTCTTCAAATATGATTTATCCATCATTGAGATGTACGAAATCAACAATAATAACATGGAAAAAGCCGTACTGGCTGTAATGTATAATTCCCAAATATGTCTTCTTAATAAAGGAGGCGCTATTTGCAAGATAGAAGCATGGCTTCATAGCATTTGGTGGACGGGAATTACAATGTATATAGAGAAGGATTTGCGTTTAGATCGGTCCTTGCTCAGGTAGCTCAGTTGGTAGAGCACTTGTTCTAGAGAACCAAGGGTCCCGGGTTCAAGTCCCGGTCTGAGCGTATAATTTTTCTCTTCAAATATGATTTATCCATCATTGAGATGTACGAAATCAACAATAGTAAAACAATTGGTTGGTTAGGTTGGTAGATCTGAATCCAGGGGTTGGTTAGGTTGGTAGATCTGAATCCAGGGTAATTGCCTAAGTAATTCTACATCAGTAAAGTCCATAAAAATAGACAGTCTCCCCCCCCCCCTCCACCAAAAAGTAATAAACGTAATTTGGATCAAGACAGACGAACAGACAGGTGTATGGAAAAGATTGCATAACAGTCAGCCACATAACACTGAGCAACAAAAAATAAACTTTTTTTGTCTCAGAAAGAAGAATACGTGATTATGATTTTTTTCTCCTGAATTCAAATATGATATTGGGTTTTCTCCATCACGCAAGGTTTCCGAGAGACAGGTTTTTATAATTTCAAACACTTTAATATTTTCTACATTCGTAACTACACAATATTCGAACATTCGGTCTCTCCTAGAAAGTAAGAAATAACGATTTTCTGCTGTATTTCGCCTATGAAGCATCCCTCTTGATGGTCCAACAATAATCGGCTAGCATATTAGAATTCCATTTGCCTTGATATCTCTTTTCCACAGCTGAAATCTCCTGAGTTAGCTCATTTGGTTTTATTTTACAATGGACAAATGGACGAAAATACGTTTCTTAAAAAATAATTATTTAAATCCATTAATTGAAATTGAAATAAAAAACTGTGGGAGATGGAGAAATTCCGAATACATATTTGAAAAGACGATAAAAAACTACAATAAGTACAACTATTGGAACTCAAGAGAAAAAATCATGTTGACTAGTGTAATCTTTATAGGAAGTCAGATATAATGACTACAGTTAAGTATCGTAGACTGGAATGGCAAGACACGTGGCATGAATGGGAATGAAAAAAGAGGCATGAAAACTCCATGTAGGAAAACCAGAGGGAAAGCTCCCAGTAGCTAGGTCAAGAATTATGTGGGAGGATAAAATTAAACATGACTTGAAGGAAATCAATTATACAGGGGATGATTGGAAAATATTAGCTCAGTATAGGGGTGTATGGAGAACTTATGTCCGCGCGGCCATGAATCTACGGGTTCGATAGTGCCAATGAGTTAGTTATTTGGTATGATGATGTGAGAGGTTTGGTCTACCTGTGACGCGGGAGTTTGACATCACACTTAGTTCTCAATTCGAATGTAAATTTTAAGTCCTACTATAGCCTAAACGCTACAAAATGAAAACTAACTCAGTGGCACTATCGAATCCGTAGGTTCATGGCCGCGCGGATATAAGCTCTCCATACATCCCTATCCTGAGCAAATGATTTCCAATCATACTCTGTATAATCTACTTCCTCAAATCATAGTTAATGTTATTCTCCCACCTTCCTAACATTCCAAGTTCCTAGGAACATGTCCCCATGTTTGAGCCTTTGGCATGGGTTCCCTGAAGTAGTCCCCGCCCGGAGAACCGAATAGGGGACTATTTTATCTCCGGAAAATTTTACCCCAGTTGAATCCATGTCCGCATTTCTTGACGGTTATATTTTTACAGTGAAAGATCGTCACTCTTTCGACAAAGGCGTTTTTTTTTTTCGTCTGGCTTATCACCTTTCACAGTCCAGCATGGGTAACCCTATCGGCAACAATGCTACCGCCGACATAGCTCTCGGGATCATTTAAGCACGCTAGCCACTCCACCACGACAAGTAAAGATACCATGGAGGGACTACAAAATGAAATCAAATGTAATTATCTGTCTGTTCTAGAAAGTTGTGAGCACGTACCTGGCAAGTGTGAAACAGAAACTAGTTCAAAGTCACGTTCTGCACTTGAAAAACAAATGTCAACTATAAATGAAAGCACTTTATGAGAGTTTCAGTCTTTTATTAATCATTAAGTTATATATATAATTATATATAATTATATATATATATATATAATTATCTATATATATTATTATATATATATAATTATATATAATTATATAATTATATATATATATATATATATATATATATATATATAATGAAGACAGTAATGCAAGCTAGAGGGCTAAGCATCGAAGATGCCCAAGACCGTAGGCTTTGGAGGTTTGGCACGGGAAGACGGCAGCAACTGTAAAAACCCGAAGATAGATAGAGAGTTATATATAAATAAAATGTAATCCTCAACTCGTGTCCAACTCAGGGTCGAGTCGAGGGATTAGATGAGATGAAACCACTATAATTATAGAGGTCTGTAAAAGAAAGGGTATTGAGTAATACTAAGAAATTGGGACTGGAAGTAAATATCAATAAAACTAAACATATGGCCACACATAGAAATACATTATATCATTGAAATGGGCAGCTAACAACAAATGATGGAAATTTTGATGAAGTGGCTGAATTCAAATATACAATAATCACAAACAGGAATGAGATGCAAAAAGAAATTACATATAGGCTCAATTCTGGAAATGCGTGCTATTATGCATTACAGGGACATTTGACGTCCCAACTCCTTTCAAAAAACGTTAAACTGAAAATATATAAAACTATTATTCTACCAGTTATATTATATGGATGCGAAACATGGATTCTTACTTTAAGGAAGGAAAGAAGATTGCCAGTATTTGAGAATAAAGTTCTTATGAACATTTTTGGACCAAAGAGAGATGAACAGACAGGTCAATGGAGAAGACAACTTAGCAGTGAGCTATATGGTGTTTATATGAAGCCAGATATAATAAGAACGGTTAAATCTCGTAGACTGCGATGGACAGCACATATAGCACGAATGGCGAATGAATGACGTGCATGGAAACTTCTTGTAGGAAAACCAGAAGGAAAACGCCCAATTGGTAGAGGTGGCGGAATAACATTAATTATGATTTGAGGGAAGTAGATTATACATGGAATTATTGGAAAGCATTAGCTCGGGATAGGGATGTATGGAGAGCTTATGTCCGCGCTGCCATGAACCTACGGATTCGATAGTGCCAGTGAGTTAGTTTTAGTTAGTTAAAAGAAAGAGTGCCGGTCGACCACGCCTGACTCACCATCACAGGGGCGGATGAACGAAATTAAAAGAAATTAATGAGATTATTATGGAGAAACGGTAGAATGAAATTTGTGGCAGGGGAAAACGGGAGAAACGCCAAAAAAAATCTATCCAAGCTCCGCTTCATACATCACGAAAAGTACTTCACTAAGGGTCGGTGACAACAGACCTGCTACCTTCTGCTGATGATGGGACTAGTCACGAAAGGCCTACAGTTTAATCATATTTGATGACGGACCAATTAGGTACACAATTTTATATTTTTATATTATAATTTTAATATTGGGGCACCACGAAACCTACATGAAAGTAACCAAGCCTCGATCTCGAGACTAGCAGTGAGAGGCAACCATCTAACCGCTTGCGTCACGGAATCATTCAGTTACTTAGTAAATTAAAGATTAAACATCTTTATGTCATAAAATGGATCTCAAACTAGATCTTAGGGAATTCGGAAGGAAGGTGCCTGTTGGGGTTGTCCTTATGAAATATTTTAAAAATCGCAAATATTTATTGTTTCTACGTACTTAATAGACATTGAATAAACAAAAATGGTTCACCGGTGCGGTCTCAGAGTAACGTCATTGCCCTAAATGCAGTGGATCGGGTTTGATCCACATTCGGGACAGGTTTCTTGGGTGAGGTATTTTTCGGAATTTTTCCTAATCTATAAGAAACCTTAAGGCTCAGATAATCTCCGAACACTATCTGGCTATCATCCATCCATAGTAATTCTGCCCGAACGCAGGTCCTTCACTGCAATCATAGCATTTTCATGCTATGCTTGCAGCTTTACTAGGGAATTATAGGTGTGGTAGCTTCCCGTTGCTTTCCACACCGGTGAAGGATGATGACGATAATGATAAGGATGATGATGATGATGATGGCCATATGATTTCGGGGACGGTTTGGGCCTTAAAGTTTTCCTGACATTTGTCTTACAGATGAGAAAACCCCGATAAAAACCTCACCCAGAAAAACTGCCCCGACCGGGGATCGAACCCGGGCCCGCTGCGTGACAAGGCAGCACGCTACCTCGAGACCACAGCGGTGGACCTGGCTATCATAATCATCCATATAATATTATATACATAGTGTTCTGCCCAAGAGCAGAACCTTCACTGCAAACTCAGCATTCTCCACTCTTTCCTTAACTCAGCTTTCCTTTTTTGTATCCGCATATAAACCATTTATTTTAATATTGTCTATCATCTGATGTCTTTTTCTGCCTCTAATTTTCTTTCCGTTGACCATTCCTTCTAGGGCATCTTTCAGCAAGCAGTTTCTTCTTAGTCAGTGGCCAATCCAATTTATTTTCCTCTTCTTTATGAGTTCCAGCATTGTTCTTCCTTCACCCACTCTGTCTAGCACATCTTTATTTTTTATTTTATCTGTCCATTCTGTACGTTCCATCCTTTTCCATATCCACATCTCAAAAGCTTCCAGTCGCTTTTCCTCATTCCGTCGTAATGTCCAAGTATCTGCACCATACAATGCTACACTCCACACAATTTACTCCTGGCGCGACAGGCCTACAAGGCCCTTAGCCTACCAGCCGGCTGCTAGCCTCACATCTACATGCGTCAATCACAGAGGTAGATGATAATCAGCCAGTGTAGGGGTGACATGTGGTCAGAATGTCGAGTCCCCCAGCCGCTATAGCTGGTTTTCTCAACCTGGAGCCGCTACTTATTGTAGCTACCCAAATGCATCACGATGCTGGGTGGGCACCGGTCCCATACTGGCCGAAATACCATGAGAAAATTTCTTCCCCCATGGAGACTCGAACCAGCGCAAGTCCCGTAGCTCTGAGCCAAAGCTTCATGCCTTAACCACTCTGCTACGGCGCGGGACACACTCCACACAAAGCACTTAATAAATTCTTCTATAATTATTTTGCCAAAGGTCCGCAGAAAATGCTTCTCTTCTTGTTAAAAGCTTCTTTTGCCATTTCCATCTTCTGCTTTACTTCTTGACAGCAATTGTACAACCCAAGCATTTAAAGCTCTGTTTCATGGTATTATTTCTAAAAAAACAAGTTTTTTTATCAATGTCAACAGGTTGTTATTACAATATTTCTAGTATTCTCTCCTGGCATTGTACCTAAGCCATTTCTGAGGTTGGGGCGCCTGGAAGGCAGGATTACGTTGCCCCGAAGATGATTGGAAGGCGATGATGAAGGTAATGGCAATGATCTATCAGGAGAGGCCTTAATCCTAAACTTAATCTAGATGAGGCGAATATAATATTGATAATAATGATGGCTAGATGGTGTTTCGGGGACCGTTAGGGCCTTAGTGTTCGCTGACATTTGTCTTACAGGTGAGGAAAAACCCCGAAAAAAACCTCATCCAGGAAACATATCCCCACCGAGGATTGAACTCGGGTCCGTTGCGTGATAAGGCGCACGGAACCTCGATACCATATCGGTGGAATTGGGAGCGAAATGTTCTTATGGAGTTATTTTAAAAACAAAATCGATTAGGAAAACTAAAAGGGCATCGCCTATGTTAAATGACGTAATATGAGATATGTTCATAATGTCGACGATAATAACTCCTTTAACACCAAAATAGAGATAAGAGGAAAGGAATTTATTGCAACTTCCAACTGATACGTATGGCAGAGTTATGAAAAGAACAATTGCTACTAAAACAATCCTAAGTACAAATCTACACACACACACACACACACATATAATACACACACATATATATTATATATATATATATATATATATCCTCCTTCTACTACAAGGTTTAGGCTATGCAGCCTATTCCGGCGAAGTTAAAAGTGGAGTCCATCTTCTACGTGGTCGGCCAACATCTCTTGTTCCTCTGGGATTATACAGGAAGGTTCTTTTTGGTATTCTTTGGTTGTTCATTCTTATTAAGTGTTCTGTCCATTTCTTATTATTTTCGCTGATTTTATCTTCAATTTTATATATATATTTAATTCTTCTCGTATAGTTTCATTCCTTATTCTATCCGCTCTTGTGCATCCTTTCACATTACGTAAAAACAGCATTTCCGCAGTCTGTATCCTGCTTTTATCCCTTGATTTCATTATCCAATTTTCACTTCCATACAACAACAAAGGAACAGCCATTGTTTTATATAATTTAAGTTTCATATCTTTCCTTGTTTTCCGACCTAAGGTTCTTTTTATGGTTCCACAAATAGCCTAAAAAATGTATTTACTTTATTTTCTATATATTTATTTTCTCTATAAGATATATCACATCCTAAATTATATATATATATATATATATATATATATATTCTCTTTCATTTGCTTACTTGTTATAGTCAGCTACTAGGTGGCAGTGAAGACCGAGTTGTCGCGACATCTTGTAATAATGGAGAATATTATATATATATAAGAAAATAAGTGTTTGGATTGGATTCGCCTGGTGGTGTAAAGGATAACACGCTGGGGTACCGACCCAGAGTTTCGGGTTCGAATCCCGTCCAGGCATTTATTTTTCTTATGTCATATATATATATATATATAATATATATATATATATATGTGTGTGTGTGTGTGTGTGACCACCGCTGTGGTCTCGAGGTAGCGTGCTGCCTTGTCACGCAGCGGGCCCGGGTTCGATTCCCGGTCGGAGCAGTTTTTCTAGGTGAGGTTTTTAACGGGGTTTTTCCTCACCTGTACGACAAATGTCAGGAAAACTTTAAGGTCCAAACGGTCCTCGAAATCATATGGCCATCATCATCATCATCCTTCACCGGTGTGGAAAGCAACGGGAAGCTACCACACCTACAAATTCCCTAGTAAAGCTGCAAGCATAGCACTAAAGTGCTATGATTGCAGTGGAGAACCTGCCCTCAGGCAGAATTACTATGGATATATATATATATATATATATATATATATATATATATACACTTTTTTTGCAAATGCCCCAGGTTGTCTTTCGACATTCCTGGTATTATCTCCTGGCATGGCGTACTGGTAACCAAATTCTGAGGTTGGGGCGCCTGGAAGGCGGGGTTACGTTGCCCCGATGATATGATGGGTGATAATGATGATGATAGTGGTGCGCCAGGAGAGTCCCTAATTTTAAGCTTAATCTAAGATGAATATGAATGATGATGATTGAGATAGCCATATGATTTCGGGGACCGTTTGTCCCTTAAAAGTTGTCCTGACATTTGTCTTACAGGTGAGGAAAAACCCCGATAAAAACCTCACACAGAAAAACTGCCCCGACCGGGGATCGAACCCGGGCCCGCTGCGTGACAAGGCAGCACGCTATCTCGAGACCACAGCGGTGGACGTACAAATCTTTATAGGTAGGCCTATATAAAAATCCTGTCTGAGTATGTTTGTGTTTTATAGAGTTCTAAACCGTTCAATCGATCTTCATGCATTTTTGTACATACATGTTCTCTGCTACGGCTTTCAAAACACAGTAGTTTCTAAGATTCAACATATTTGATTAAATTATCTCATATTTTGTAAATGTTTATCTGCTATCTACTATGCTCTAAAATCATTAGGCGTAGGAGTTTAGCTGAAACGAAAATTTAGAAATCGCTCTAGTGCTTGCAATTTTCAATGGTTCAACAGTGCCATTGAGCTAGTAATAGCATGGTAATAGTCATAAGTAGAGCGAGGATTTTTATGAAATTTCATGTTTTAAACTATTGGTCAGAGAGCGCTGAGACAAAGTATCTTTACATTTTATGATATGTAGAATCAAATAAGACCTTCATATTTTTTCATATTTCATAATATTTTGGCAAAATGTTCATATTTCTGTAAAAATTTAATATTCCTTCATATTTTTCAACTTTCAATTTTTTTAAATGAAATTTCTACTAATTCATTAAAAACATTTTTGGAGTGACTGCAGTTTTGAAATTTTTTGACAATGTAATATGGTAGACAGCGAAAAATTCCTAGTTATCCCATATGGAACAAGAGGATAAATAAAGAAAATAATAGGAAAAAAAGGGAGAGAGGCCCAATGGCCAAAGTGGAGGCGTGGGGCCGAAACGACAGAAAAAGAACAGGGATTTCCGAAGCTGGGACAAGAAACAGGAAGAAGTAGAAGAACAAGGGTAGACGAAGAACTACCCACTCTTTTTTATCTGGTAGAAACCTATTCCTTTTTGCTACCTAAGGACAGTTCTTATTTTATGAATGGATTACAGTATTTAAATGTAGGTAAGACTGCTGCTGGTAAACTTGAAACTGTGCTGTGAAATAAAGTCTTGCTCCACAGTTTATTGAAATTTGTAAAGTTCTTGTAAGTAAAGCCAGTATTATTCTCACTACATCATATATGTAGTGCAGTACATGATTGCTCCCAAACATCATATAATGTGGAGCATACTTTTTGATCGTACAAAATAATTCTGACAGGCGTTAAAAAATATATAAAAAGCTCCTAACTGTGTATTATGAACAGAATTGTTAATTTGATTATTCAAAGCACATGCATATATACTGTGTTCAGGCAAATTTCATGGAAAAACTAATGTTAAAATAATTCTAACTACATTTCACTATGTTCATACGTGTAATGTATAGGATTAAAAATAATTGTAATTGCAAAGAGAGTTTTGAAATACTCCCTAGAATTATTTGTGGATTAATTCATTTTAACATATTTTTTCTCCAAATATGACATATAATACTTGGTCTACTGCGATGGGCAGGGCATGTAGCATGAATGGGGAAATGAAAGACGTGCATGGAAGCTTCTTGAAGGAAAACCAGAGGGAAAACACCCAGTTGGTAGACCAAGAATGAAGTGGGAGAATAACATTAACCATGATTTGAGGGAAAGATTATAGAGGGGATGATTGGAAAACATTGGCTCAGGATAGGGATGTATGGAGAGCTTATGTCCGTGCGTTCATGAACCTACGGGTTCGATTGTGCCAGTGAGTTAGTTAGTTAGGACTTGGTCTACGTGTGTTCTGATTCATCCAATTTAATGTTATTGTGGCATTTATATGTACTGGAATTCATTATCTTTATGCAAGGTAAATAGAAGTCATCCAAACTGTACCTACTCTAAATTTTGTCAGTGGTATATCCGATGGAAGCAAGTTACAATGGTTACTATGTTTTGTTTTTTTTATTTATGTTTGGATTTCGTAATTAAATATCATTAGATAAATTGATCACGTTTTATATAAACTCAGTATTCATTTATTGAAATCAAGTGTCAAACTACAGGCTTGGGGTAGATGGATGTTGAGACTTCCACAAATTTTAGACAATCACCAAGGGATGTCCACTGGGTCCTCAGACCTGCGTGATGGCCCCTTTGCCCCAGAATATGTGTCTGGTACTCATTTCAATTAAGAGCTGAGTAGACTCTAGGGTTATGATGCAGCCAGAAGGTTTGGTCCAGCTAAAAACCTGACCCCATTGTGACTCAAACCCACGACCTTCCGGCTTGTTAGCGTGATTCCTCACACAATATACTTCAATGTGAGCCATTAAAATTGCTTCAAATCACGAACATGATATTTTATTGATAAGAATCAATAAAACCTCATAATGTTAAAAATTCCAAAATTTATTATATTAAATGATATTTTATATTGAGTCAGAAGTAATGAAAAATTAATTAAAATGGAAATACAGTGAAACTCTTTATTTCTTGAGCTACAAAAAGGTCTTCTTGTCTCATTTGTGTGTTTGTATGTATGCCCATATATTATACAGGGCTTCTGTATATAAATATGTGTAAAAAGTTGAAAAAATAGTAGCTGCATAATATTTTTGTGTCCTAATTTTCATATTTTTCATATTTTGCTATTATGATTTCATATTTTAGTATAATTTTCTTCATATAATTCCTCGCTCTAGTCATAAGATAAAAGTTAAAAATTAAATTGTACCTGTTGGCAGGTGCCGTCGTCCTCAACTTCGTTAAAATGATGTATATAAAACATTAACTGAAGGCCTTTCGGAAGTTAACTTCCATCATCAGCAGGATGTGCTTCTGCTACTCGTTGTTTACGACGATGTCGACTCAGTGCTGCTACAGACACTTGGAGTCTACATCGTTGTAAACAGCAACGAGTAGCAGAAGCTCATACTGCTGATGATGGAAGTTAACTTCCGAAAGGCCTCCAGTTAATATTTTATATACATAATTTTAACAAAGTGAGGACGACGGCATCTGCTACAGGTATATTTTAATTTTTAACTTTTATCTTAAGACTATTCACCTCAACGGAATTTGATATGCATTTTATTAGTATTGATGGTAATAGTATCTTTATCGTAAGTAATGCCATGAGTGTATAAGGGCACCAAAAATTATTTTCTTTTTCAAATGCGCCAAAAAATAGGATTGTTTTTAAAAAAATTGTCACTGTTTCATTTTTAATGCTGTGTCCTGGAAAAAATGTAATTTTATTGCCAAATAGTGTAGGCCTATATATATATATATATATATATATATTGAATTTATCTAGAGAATTTGGAAATCAAGAGTGTCATTTGTTAGGATTATTTAACGAATACAATTAAGCTGTTTACTCACAAATCATTATTTAAATATAGTTATTTTAAAATATTTATATATTTAATGTAAACAGAGATGTTTGAAAACAAATGTGAAACGTTTGTCATGTTTAATTTGTTCATTACTGCAACCAGATCATATTTATTGCCAAATAGAATCGTAATATTGTAAGAATACATCCTAGTGGAGAAAAAATGAAACACATCAAACTGTTTATAACCAACATTATAGGTTATTAATTAATTTCTAAAGTCCTATGATGTAAGTATGTCAATTGTATTTTTCTGGAACGTTGAAACTTGGGAAATAATACATTTAAGAAAGTGCTAACAGTGGTTTATTTTTCTTTTCTTGTTTTTTTTTGTGGTATAATCAATTACTACGAACGTTTTTCTACTATATCTCGCAAGCACAATCTGATTACATTTTTGCACTATATATACAATTTGGGAGCCACTTGATAAAATTAAAGTGCTAAATCGAGGTGAAAAATACTGTGATTGGTTATAAATCAAAATTCATTGAAATGTGATTGGTCATTGACTGCCATTTGGGGCATAAGTTAAATAGTCTCTAAAAAAAGTTGCTATTAAACTTTATAGGTTTCCTGTTACTGTTCCTGTTCTTTTCTTGTTTTTTTTTGTGGTATAATCAATTACTACGAACGTTTTTCTACTATATCTCGCAAGCACAATCTGATTACATTTTTGCACTATATATACAATTTGGGAGCCACTTGATAAAATTAAAGTGCTAAATCGAGGTGAAAAATACTGTGATTGGTTATAAATCAAAATTCATTGAAATGTGATTGGTCATTGACTGCCATTTGGGGCATAAGTTAAATAGTCTCTAAAAAAAAGTTGCTATTAAACTTTATAGGTTTCCTGTTACTGAAAACATCAATCTGTTCTTGTAAAAATTTGGACAATGATAAATGAGGTAGGCTTCCATTATATAGTGCTGAAGCCTGAGCAATGCATCTTAGCAGTTATGTAGCAGTTACTTACGTCAATGGTTAACATTGTTACATAACAGTAAAATACCTTGATCAAATTTACACATTCTAAGATATTTAATCTTGCAAATTATTCTAATATCACCCCAACTTTTACAATAATTCAGAACATTAAAATTCTATTCTTAACTACTCACTAGAACCTATCGCAGCCGGAGATTCATAGCCTGACCTACGTAAGCTCTCAATATATCCCTAACTTGAACTATTTTTTTCCAATCATCCCCTGTATAATTTACCTCCCTAAAAATCATGGTTAATTTTAGTTTCTCACCTCATTCTCGGCCTTCCTACTGCGCTCTTTTCCTCTGGTTTTCGTACAAGGAGTATCTAAGCCCCTATTTCATTCTCCATTCGTTGCACATGTCCTGCCCATCACAATCTACGAGACTCAAAAGTTATAATTAAATCTGGTTTACCAACTGACTTCTTTCCCTATGGCTTTCACAGAAGGAGTTTCTGTGCCCCTTTTCAATTCCCATTCGTGCCACATGTCCTGCCCATTGCTGTCTACGAGACTTAACTGTTCGTCTGGTTTCTCATAAAGACCATGTAGCTCACTGTCTTCTCCATTCATATATATATATATATATATATATGAAAGTTTTCTTGGATTCAAGTTCGGCCTCTGGCCACTGATTCAGACGTTTCGGCATGATCCCACATGCCATTATCAATCATTCCTTGATAATGGCATGTAGGATCATGCCGAAACGTCGGAATCAGTGGCAAGAGGCTGAACTTGAATCCAAGACGCGGAAAACCCAAGAAAACTTTCATATTCATACTTATATCCGCGAAAATCTGCAATATATATATATATATATATATATATATATACACACTTGTTTTTACTTATTGGTTTTTAGACTCTTTGAGTTTAACCATAGCCTTTCCTTTGTCAGGAGTTTCTAGACCAAGTTCATTTAATTGCCCTCATTTCTCTACATGTCCACCGCTGTGAGCGATCTCGAGGTAGCGTGCTGCTTTGTCACGCAGCGGGCCCGGGTTCGATTCCCGGTAGGGACAGGCTCCTGGGCGAGGTTTTTCCTCACCTGTAAGACAAATGTCGGGAAGCTTAGGGCCCAATGTTCCCCGAAAATCATCCGGCCATCATCATCCTTCACCGATGTGGAAAGCAACGGGAAGCTACCACACCTATAATTCCGCAGTAAAGCTGCAAAGCATAGCATGAAAATGCAGAATTACTATGGACGGAATTCTGTACATATGTCATGGGCGTAATGGTCAGCGTGCCGACCTAAAGAGACATCTAGTAGGCAACTAAGGTATCACTTGGATTATGAAGGTCGATAAATTTTGCTTAGAGCCCTCTTTTTTCAGGTTTAAGGTTCTTTTACGATCCTGAAAATCTTCAAACTCGGGTCATACGACTTAGAGTTTTTTTTACGAGTCTGAAAGTCTTCAGACTTGGGACCCACGGCTTAACATCTTTCCGGGAGACTTGTTCGTTGAATTTTTCAATCCTAAATAATGCATCGACCCCGCCTGGTTTCAACAACGCGACCCGGCGATTGACAGTAACCCATCTATCATTAAAATAATCAATTCACTATAGAAAGGCTTTTGTTGAAATGGGAGTTGACGGCAAGTTGTGTGCGATAGAGATTTATTTTATACCCAGTTATGTGAACGACCCACATTCGTAACCTGAATCAATAAATTTGTTGGAGCAAATGAAGATAAGATCTGTCCCTGAGTACGCCTGCGTCGATATGTAATACGACATTTCTAATGATAATATAAAGTATAAATACAAGTTATAAATAAATTGTAAGAGACATGTTTATGCGATTCTGACATATGCAACAAAAACGAACAACTTTTTTTTTCAGAATTTAATTAGATATTATTTTTTCTAGATTGTTACATATTTCTTTCTATTGTCATCTCACTATTTCTCATCCTTCCTTGGATCGGTTACCTGTTCCTGGAAATCCCTTTCCTCTTATATGAAGGAGTGGCTGACTCAAAAACATTTATATAGGCCTATATTACAAGATCTCGGCGGTCTGGAGATTAAGATCCTATCCTAATTTATCGACCCCGCCTGGGTTTGAAACCGCGACCCTCGCGATTAGAGGCAGGGAACATCACGGCGGCTGATAGAGTACATATAGATTTAGGTAAAATAAACATTCATATTTCTTCAAAATGCATCTGTAAATAATTTGAAACTATTGTATTTTCCTCTGTTCAATGTGAATGTAACACAACTGTCACTTTAAAATCTTGTGTTATCATTCATCCTGAAAATTTAATCAAAGGAGAGAGAGAAATGGTCGATGGCAGGTAATTATCTAATGAATACAATGTCTAGAACAGATTAATTTTATCATCAACAATTTGTAATTAAATTTCTTCTTACGTAAACCTTCTATAGATTCGTTATTATTATTATTATTATTATTATTATTATTATTATTATTATTATTATTGTATTAATATTATTATACTATTATTATTATTATTATTATTAATATTATTATTATACTATTATTATTATTATATTATTATATTATTATTATTATTATTATTTGATGAAGAGAGAAACGAATAGAGAAGACTGCATAACAGTGAGCTACATAATCTTTACGAAAAACCAGATATAATGAGAACAGTTAAGTTCCGTAGAATGGGATGAGTAGGACATGTGGCACGAATGGGGAAAGAAAGAGGAGCATGAAAACTGTAGGAAAACCAGAGGGAAAGCGCCCAGTTGGTAGGCAAAGACTGAGGTGGGAGAATTAATGTTAACAATAATTTGAGGGAAGTAGATTATACAATTGGGGTGATTGGAAAACATTAGCTCGGGATTGGGAAGTATGAAGAGGGTGCGCACGGCCATGAACTTACTGGCTCAACAAACTACAAGTATATATTTCAACGATAAAAATTATTGTTGTATATATGATGTTGAAAGATGAAATAAAAATCTATAATCAAAACTCAAGTCAATGGAAATGGGATTTTTAAGGAGGTCAGAGGAAAAAAATATTAAAAAATGTAAAAAAAAAATGATATTAGGAATTTCTTTACAGAATTACGTCACATATAAGTAATTGAATTTGTATGAACCCATAAGGAAAATGAAAAAATAAAAGGTTACCTAGGAGAGTGTTTGGATGATGTCCTACTGCGAGAAGCAGGAAATGAATACCTGGCAATCCATGGATCCAAAGATAAAAAAATGATTGAAATAGGTCTAGACGCTATGGAATGAATTGATAGGGAGAAGAAAGAAAAAAAAAGCCACAGAAAAATGGGTATACATTTGAAAACTGTATATAAAATAATAATAATAATAATAATAATAATAATAATAATAATTATTATTATTATTATTATTAATAAAGTAAAGTAAAAGTAAAGTGATCCCACAACAGGCCCGGAGGCCCTTGGGGTAGTAGAAGGTTAAGGCTCCCACTTTTTCTAGACAATCGGCACTTTATGTCAGCCGGGTTGTCAGCCCTGCGTGACGGCCGCCTTTACCCCCAGAACAAGCGTCTGGTACTCATTTCCGTTAGAAGCTGAGTCGACCCCAGGGCCATAGTGCCGCCAGAGGGTTTGGGTCAGTTTAAAAATCCTGACCCCAACGGGACTTGAACCCTCGACCCTCCGGCTTGTAGCTCAGTGCCTTAACCACTACGCTACGGCGTGCCCATTATTATTATTATTATTATTATTATTATTATTATTATTATTATTATTATTATTATTATTATTATTATTATGGTCAGAAAATTATTGGACGAATACTATAATATTGAGGTTTGAAAATGCATTTAGGAAAAAAAAAACATTTTATATGGGATGTGGAGCAGAAATAGAAGATCAGAAGTGGTATATTAGAGGATGTGAAGAATTTGAATATTTGGGGGTAAAAGTATATAAAGATGATAAACAAGAAAGCGACATTAAGAATAGAATAAATGAAGGTAGAGCAATAAAATAAATGTTAAATGGTATCCTATGGAGCAGACATATAACCAGGAAAAATGAGTTACAAATATACAATCCAATAGTTAGAAGTACTGTCACATATGGGGCTGAAGCATGGTAATTCAACAAAAACTTATGTCGATGGAAATAGTTTCTTGAAGAGAGCAGTAAGATGCTCAAAATTGGATTAAAATTAGAAACAATGCCACATGAGGAAAAAAAAAAGAGAATATTAAAAATTCAATAGTAGATTATGTAAGATATAAGCAATTAAATCTAACATTATTAACCGAAAGGAAGAAGAGATATAGAACATCCTCGGAAGAGATAGTCTTAGACCAATTAGTGAAGACGGAACAGACAATAATGTCTAAATCAGGAAGTGAAGAAGAAGACAAGCAATAAAATTGACATGGGTATGTACGACGAATGCAAGAAGAAAGGTTACCTAGAAAAACATTGGAACGATGTCCGCTTGGAAGAAGAAAGAAAGGAAGACTTCAAAACTAATGGATGTAATAAATAAAAAATGGAATGAGGACTGGAGGATATGCAGTTATGGATAGGGACGAGTGGAAAAGAAAAATAAAACTATGAGTACAGAATTATGTGTAAACATTGAAAATCTATATATGTAAATAATATTTATTATTATTATTATTATTATTTTATTATTAATATTCAACTTTTATAAGATTCATGATGTGTTCCGTTGATGTTTATTCAAAATTAATATAAAATTATAGAATATTCATAATATAATGAAGAATTCATAGATAAGCTCGTAAAAAAACAAAAAAGGAAGAACAACATAACCAACATAACTAAACTAGAAAAATAATCTGACAACAACAAGAAAACATGGATAACACTTACATACACAGGAAAAGAAACGACAAAATTAGCCAATGCACTAAAGAAAGCCGATAAAAACGTAAAAATAGCATACAGAACCAATAACAAATTAAACAACATAATAAACAATAACATTGAAGAAAATAACATTTTCAACAGCAAAGGAGTTTATAAACTGACATGTAAGGACTGCAACAAATTTTATATAGGAAGGACAAACAGGAGCTTTAACATCAGATTCAAAGAACATTTTCGAGACTTCATTCACGCAGAAGGGAAATCAAGCTATGCAAAACACGTTATCCATGAAGGACATCGCATGTTAAATATTGAAAACACCCTAACAGTAATGCACAGAGAAAATAATCCAGCGAAGATAAACGTACTCGAAGAGATGGAAATCATGAAAGCAGCTCACAACGACAGCCTGATAAACGAAAACGAACCCAATACATGCAACCCCCTCTACCAGATCTTCAGTGAAACACCAGTTTTGAATCCTGCCGATGATGGGACAAGTCCCGAAAGCGCTACAGTTAAATGATTAATTAAGTTGAGGAGACGGACCTTTCAGGTGAATATTCTATAATTTTATATTAATTATTAATATTATTATCATCATCATCATCATCATCATCATTATTTATATTACTATTATTAGTGGTCGTGGTAGTTGGGGTGTTGGTGATAATGGAGGCGACAGAAGTGGTATCGTAGTAGTAGTAGTAGTAGTAGTAGTAGCAGTAGTAGTAGCAGTAGTAGTAGCAGCAATAGCAGTAGAAGTAGCAGTATCAGTAGTAGTAATAGTAGCAGCAGCAGTAGAATAATAGTATATCTAACGAGAAACGAATTAGGTAGAGAGGCCGAATAAAGAAGTAATGCAGACGTATTCGTAATAATCTGAGATTTATGGTGAGTTTGGCGTGAAATATATTAAAAATTGATAGAGGAATATCTGAATGATATTTAGGCTGCCGTGGAATGAGGTTAAGTGAGTACAAATTAATACGCACGTGTTACAGAAATCACGTGTTCCACATTTGCTGAATAAACTTTACCCATGTTATGAAATATGTCCATCGCCGTGGCATGCTCTTTTTTTAATATTATACTGCAGGTCCTCTTAGATTTTTAAACCTTTTTTCTTCGGATTCTTCTTGCCAGTTGAATGTTTTTAGACATGGTGTTGGCTCTCTTGATGTGAATGACACACACATAATAATAATAATAATAATAATAATAATAATAATAATAATAATAATAATAATAATAATAATAATAAATAATAATAATAATAATAATAATAATTTTATTTTACCTGGCAGAGTTAAGGCCTTAAGCCTTATCTACCACTCAACCAGGTTTAAAAAAATACAAAATTATCCTTACATCTAAATTACAATAAACAAAAATAGTATATGGTATATACACAATACAATTATTATTTGGAATATATTTTGATTTATTCTAGATTTAACGAATGAAATATAAAATATAGAACATAGAAAAATTACTATTAATGACATAGAATAAATTTAGTTCTGAAGAAAAATTAATTATTTAACAACAAGTAATTGTATAAGCTAGACTTAAAAGTATTAATTGTTTGGCGATCCCTGCTATTTTGAGGGAGGGACTTCAAGGAACGGGCAAAGGCTACTGCGAAAGAAGTAGAATAAGAGGAACTGCTCTGGATAGGGATAGTTAGCAGACTGTTATCTTGTGACCTGGTATCAACATTGTGGTAAGAAGATAACTTCTCAAATCTGGACATCAGGTATTAGTCATTCAAAATATCTCTGCAGGCGGAAGAATTACGAAGCTCGAGTTTGTTGTTACACGTGACGTCATGTAAGGCAGTGTATACTGTCAGCGTCCCACGTCCCATTCCCCTCAGCACTCATAGATAGCAGTGTCACGTGGTCTATTCCTGCATAAACACGACTGCAGTGCCCTCCGTCAACAACTGCACTTACTCCTTGAACGGGTAATAAGTAGGAGTGCAGAAATTCAGAAGCTTGAAAATAAGTGAAAAAGCTTCCAATTTACGTCTGTCACTATGATGGAGCCAACAGAGATTATTGAAATGTTCAGAAACATCATAACGGCGGATATTGAAAATGAATCGAACGCAAGCATTATGAACACGCTGCTGTCTCTGCAACAAGTCATAGTTTAGGCCATTATATAAAAGTCACAATAATCAAAGTGTGGAAACACACGATTCTACGCAAGGATTAATGTCTTAGAAAATACCTACAACATAAGCCTCGCTGGCTTCCTAAAGAACCATGACATGTGAGCTAAGAAATCGAAGGTCGGTTTGAAGTCCTGGGTTGTTGATCGGATCAGCGCTGGAAGGCTAGCTTTCGGATGTGAATCTCGGTGCTCTTCTGAGTGTTACGGTTACTGGTCTGTAAGGATGGAGTTTATTGACTCTTGTACCCGGGGCGATATTCCAGGCTGCCTTGGATGCATCCCGGGTTGTATGAGCTTTGAACATTTTGATTGCTCAGAACACGAGAGTTACAATTAAAAAAATATATATTTATGAGACATTACCATAGGTTTGTAGCATGTAGGAAGCTCTATACTATTTTTGAAACTGTACATTTTAAAATGAGGATTTTTTTTTTCAAAATTGAACAAACTTACTTCATTACATATTTCATGAGAAGCGAAATGTATATCTCCTAAATTATTACTTTAATTTGTTTGATGTAAACACATCGATGTCAGTCGGATTTGTTCACAGTTGTTAAAGAAAATTGGTTCTACCATAATCGATCAATAACTTTTTTTTTTTTTTTTTTTTTTTAAGTTTTGGGTATGTTCAACTTTGAAGAAAAGAAAAACCATTAAAATTTAATAATACGAGCATGGAAAGCACTTCTAACTGTTCTGAATTATTTGTATTGTTCTCTCATGTCTTTAGTTCAAAAAGTTATATAATAGAAGTCTTCCAGTTATATTATATGGATGCAAAATATGATCTCTTACTTTAAGGGAGGTGAAAAAGATAACGAGTATTTGAGAATAAAGTTCTTTTTGAATCTAAGAGACAAGAACAGTCTGGTGAATGGAGTAGATTACTTTGACATTGTGCTACATGGTCTTTATGAGAAATAAGATGTAATAATAAAGGTTAACTCTAGTAGATTGCGATAGACAGGACATATGGCACGAGTGGAGAATAAAAAAGTGGCATAGATTTTTCTTCTAGGATAACCAGAGGAAAACATGACAGTAGGCAACCAAGAATGAGGAAGGAGAATGACATTAACCATGATAATATGAGGAAAATTAATTATCCAGGGAATGATTGTACTTTTAAAAAAAAGAGTTAATTATATCTTTTCATCACCCCAACAAAATAATTTTAAAAATTAAGATAGTAATCCAACTAATTAAATTTATAAAATTATAAAACTCTAAAAGAGAATGCCTATCAAAGAGATGGTTAGTTCAATTCGATGACTGAGGTCGGATCATACCAACAGGATTATGATCGTTGTTGTTGATGATGATGACTGGAGAATTTTAGTTCAGGATAGAGATGTATGACAGCTTATGTTCGCGCGGCCATGAATCTCCGGGTTTGATAGGATCAATGAGTTACTTTTAATACTATTTTGAAGGTGAAATATCTCACTAATAATATTCTTTTAACAAAAATTAATAATTTGTTTTCCTTTATACATAATAAAAATAGTATTAATATTTAAAACTATTTCTACCGAATATTACATATAGGCCTATATATAAGAGATAGATTAATAACCCAATTGATTATAGTTAAAGGCTTTCGACAAAGTAGACAGAAATATATTACTACAAATTTTAGCTGATGATAACGTTCCACAACAATATATTACTAATATCTTCAACAAAATCTCTGTTAAACAAGATGGCAAATTATCTTCTTGGGAAAAGATCAACACTGGAGTAAGACAGGGATGTGGACTTTCACCGGTGCTTTTCATTATATACATGAATAAATTAATAAATGAATGGAGGAAAACTCAACGAGGATATATACCCATCAATAGGAACCTCAAACTCGATGCTATTCTTTTTGCAGACAATTTAGTGTTTCTGGCACTTCCCGGAAATGATTTGCAACGATCAGTTTATAATTTACAAAAAATAGCTGCCAAATTTAATATGGAAATATCAATTAACAAAACTAAAATTATGGCATTTCATGCGAAGGACCCCATACAAAGTAAAATCTGTCTCCAGAATAAAATTTTAGAGAGGTCTAATCAATTTAAATATCTTGGATATTATCTCTCTATCTGGGATGAAAAGGATATCCCTGAAAAAATTACTAGTTATAATAAAATTTTGGGAATTATTAATCAAGTTATGAAACCATCCCGTGTACAAAAAAAAAAAACACCAGATGACGTTTATATAACACTTTGGCTAGACCACTGTTGACCTATAGTAGTGAAGCATGGACACTAAAAAGACAACATTAAAGCAGAATAACGGCTTGTGAAATGAGATTCATGCGCAGAACAGCGGGTTACACCAGATGGGATCGGATAAGAAACACCGATATCTTAAAATAATTGAAGACTACGCCAATTTTGGAATATATTAAACAGTACCAACAAAATTGGAAATACTATCTTGAAAGAATGAGTTCAAATTGGATCCCCAAAGCTGTTTGTAATTATATACCAAGAGGAAGATCACTGGGCCGTCCTATGAAACGCTGGAGGGAAAATTTTCTATAGGGTCGTAACAGGCCTTGGCTAATACTTGGAAGGAAGAAAAGAATTGATTATAGTTTATTACATCCCTTGTATTTTTTATGTATAGTAGATTTAAATTGTTCTTCCTTTGTGTATAACTTATATTCTGTTATTTCTTTTAATTTTAATTATCTTTAACTTTATTGTATTACTAGCGGACCCGACATGTGTTTTCTTGCCCGAACTTAAATATTCTCGTGCGATGGCCGGACGATAAAATAAGTTATTTTTTTTACATAACATTAATTAATTAATAAATTCGCAGAAAACTCTAAAACCGTTAGGTGTAGGATTTCACCCGAAGAGAAAATTAAAAAAATCGATTGTGGCTCAAGAAGCGTGCATAATGCCTCACATTGTTGCCACGAGGAATATGTCAGGAATACATCTGACATAAAATAATTCCTATTACCGATCGCAGCACCAATCGGGTCCAATTGTGAATCCAAACCATCCAGGAACCCACTCAAACACATACACAAAACTTCATCAAAATTGGTCCAGTCGTTTACAAAGTTCTTAATTTCGGATTTCAAGTAAATTTCCACTTCTAATTGTCTGATTTCGCTCACGTTTGGGTAATATATGCATCGGTTTATATTAATAGGTTATACTGAGTTTCGTTGTAAAACGTCGAAAATTGTGACCGCTAGAGCGATTTTTAAATTTTCCCTTCATGTGAATTTCTACGTCTAATGGTTTTAGAGGGTCCAATTATGAATCTGAAACATCTAGAGACCGACTCAAACAAACATAAAAATTTTCATAAGTAATGCCACGAGTGATTTCCAATTTATCTAGAGAATTTGGAAATCAAGAGTGGCATTTGTTAGGACTATTTAACGAATAAAATTAAGCTGTTTACTCACAAATCATTATTTAACTATAGTTATTTTAAAATATTTACATATTTAATGTAAACGGCGATGTTTGAAAACAAATCAGAAGCGATAGGTACGCTTCATCTGCTTCTTTTGTTTACCACTGCAACCAGATCATAGTATTTATTGCCAATGGAACGCAATATTGTAAGAATGCTCTCTAGTGGAGAAAAAATGAAACACATCAAACTGTATATTAATTCATTTCTGATGTCCCATGATGTAAATATGACAATTATATTTTTCTGGAATGTTTTTACCTGGAAAAAAATACATTTAAGAAAGTGCAAACAGTGGTTTCTTTTTTTGGTGGTATAATCAATTGCTACAAATGTTTTTATATTAACTCCCGCATGCGGCATGTGTTGACATTCATGCACTATATATATATATAGGCTACAATCTGGTAGCCGTATTTCTCACAGGCTCAGTCACTGCAAAATAATAGTCAGACCTGTTCAGAATATTAAAAGGACGAGCCTTCTTTAATATGGTAATTATAACACTGATAAATATTTCGTGAAACACGACTCTGATTGGTTGTAAAACAGAAATCATTGAAACGTGATTGGCCATTGAGTCCCATTTGGGGCATGAGTTAAATAGTCATCAAAATCGGTGCAGTCATTTAGGCAGTTTTTAATTTCGGAGTATAAGTAAACCTCCACTTCTTCTATATGTCAGATTTCGCTCATTTTTTGACAATACTTATCTCGGTTTATTTTAATATGACATACCGAGTTTCGTTGTGAAACATCGAAAATTGTGACCGCTAGAGCGATTTTTAAATTTTCACTTCAGGTGAAATCCTACACCTAATTGTTTTAGAGGATCCGATTATGAATGTAAGCCATCCAGGGACCCACTCAAACACACACACACATTTCATCAAAATCGGTCCAGTCGTATAGGCATTTTTTTTATTTCGGATTCCAAATAAACCCCGCTTCTAATAGTCGAATTTCGCTGATTTTTGGATAATACATACGTCGGTTTATTTTAATAGGATATTCCGAGTTTTGTTGTGAAACATCGAAAATTGCGATCGCTAGAGCGATTTTTAAATTTTCATTTCAGGTGAACTCCTACACCTAATTGTTTTAGAGGATCCGATTATGAATGTAAGCCATCCAGGGACCCACTCAAACACACACACACACACACATTTCATCAAAATCGGTCCAGTCGTATAGGCATTTTTTTTATTTCGGATTCCAAATAAACCCCGCTTCTAATAGTCGAATTTCGCTGATTTTTGGATAATACATACGTCGGTTTATTTTAATAGGATATTCCGAGTTTTGTTGTGAAACATCGAAAATTGCGATCGCTAGAGCGATTTTTAAATTTTCATTTCAGGTGAACTCCTACACCTAATTGTTTTAGAGGATCCGATTATGAATGTAAGCCATCCAGGGACCCACTCAAACACACACACACATTTCATCAAAATCGGTCCAGTCGTATAGGCATTTTTTTTATTTCGGATTCCAAATAAACCCCGCTTCTAATAGTCGAATTTCGCTGATTTTTGGATAATACATACGTCGGTTTATTTTAATAGGATATTCCGAGTTTTGTTGTGAAACATCGAAAATTGCGATCGCTAGAGCGATTTTTAAATTTTCATTTCGGGTGAACTCCTACAACTAATGATTTTAGAACACAACAGATAACTGCTAAACACTCGCCGCATCTCAAACCCTGTAGGCCTATATACAAATTTTCACGAAGATCGGTTGAACGGTTTAGAAGTCCATAAAGGACAGATATTAAACGATTATCTGGCAAAACTGAAAAATAATAAAATATCTAATATCATTTTGATATTTGTATTTGAATGTAACATACGTTTGTCCTGGTGAGTGAAAGAGAAGGCCACATGACCCTAACTCTACTAGCTAAATAAACAAAATAAATATAGTGTATCACATCCCAAAAATACGAGTTAATATAGCATACAGTTATTTCTCCATATTCTAGTGTGGTAATTTAATAACAATACAGTTGAATATATCGTCTGCTTAGAACAAAGTTGTATTAACTCTTCTTTTTCTTCTTCTTCCTTCCAAGTATTAGGCCAAGGCCTGTTAAGATCCTATAGAAAATTTTCCCTCCAGCATTTTGATCCTTCCGGGAAATTCTCGTATAAGACTTGAAAGCATAATAATAGTCCCTAATAATAGTCCCTGGCCAAAGGAAGGCAAGACCAGTGATGGGGCTGCCATCTTATAGCCTCTGGTCAGGCTTTTCTGGAGAAGAAAAGAAAATAAAGGAAAGAAGAAATGGAAGAAAGGAAAGACTCCCTAGCCCTCGGATGCCCTAATAGCGTCGGAGTCGAAAAAAAACAAGAGTTAACCAAGAGAGGTTAGATAGTAAAGTTAAAAGAGTGCAAAACACAAGTAAGTGGAAGAAATGTTTTGCTCAGCTTGGGCACCTTGTGGTCGCCATCCACATATCCCCTAGATGAGGACCCCTGAGGGATTGTATTAACTCGACGTTTAAAAAACTCTAATTTTTGTTTCCACGATGTTCATCCACTTTTCTGTATATATTTTACAATAAAATGGCACATTTAAATCCCTTTTCTCAAAACAGTCCTATTATTGAGAAATAGATAGTAGGTCTATTCGAAACTTATTGTAATCTCCTTAAAAATAAAAAAAATGAGTTAGAATAACTTGATTTTAAGCAGGTGAAATCCAATTTCGAATGTGGTAATTTGATGTCAAAACAGTAGGAACAAAACAAATAAGTTAATTATATTGACTATTTAAATCATGCCACAAATGCTAGTAAATGGCCAATCACGTTTCAACGAATATTGTTTTACAACCAATGACAGTCGTGTTTCACCTCGCTCTTTATCGAATTCTCTTTATCAACTCCTGCTTTTGTGATAAAGAAAGCTCCTCCTTTTTAATGTTCCGAACAGGTCAAAGCATTAATTTTCTCTAACAAATATATTGAATATAGCAAATAATGAAAATATTCCTTGATTTTACTGAGTTGTTTACTAAAAAATAAATGAATAACCCGTAATGTTGATTATGATATATAGTTTGATGTGTTTAATTATTTCTCCACTTGGGTGCACTCTTACAATATTACGATCTTATTTGGCAATAAATAATATGATCAAGCAGCAGTGAATGAACATAACCTCACATTTATGACTTGTTTTCAAACATCGCCGTTTACATTAAATATATAAATATTTTAAAATAACTATAGTTAAACAATGATTTGTGAGTAAAGAGCTTAATTTTATTCGTTAAATAGTCCTAACAAATGCCACTCTTGATTTCCAAATTCTCTAGATAAATTCACTGACTTCGTGAGTCGTGAATTTATCAATAATTTGGAAATCACTCGTGGCATTTCTTATGAAAAATAATGACGTGCTTAGGGTTATAAAATATGTTTTATATTATTAAAGATTATCTGTATCCAGTTTTAAAACAGTCTCTGACTTTGTTTAGCTTTAATAGAAAATTGTATTATATGTTTAAAATGAATCTACAGAAAAATGAGATTTTGTAGCTGAACCCTCTGTTTGTGAGCCTTCGATTTAACTGCACGTGACGTCCACATCACATGTGACTTTCTAGTAATCGTTTTAACAAATAAACAGATACAATATTCTAATATATTCTGTATAAATCGTATAGTAACTATCCACAAATCACATTTGCAATACCTTCATATATGTATTTTGTTAATCTATCAAACACACACAATATGGTACCAGATACAATGACTATACAAAGAAGTCCGTCACGCAGTGACTGCGAAAAACTAAGCCAATTCCTCAGCAAGTCGAATTTATGGTCGCATTTTGCTAATTTAGGAATATACTTTTTTTAAGATGAAAAAAAAAACTCAATTTCTGATGCCAGCTTATTTAAAAGTACCGAACTCCAGTGAAAAGAAATTATGCGTAACCGTAAGTTATTACCTTTTGCATACTGTATAATCTCACACCAATTTATCATCATCATCATAGTACATTCACGAATTTAGGTCATTTGTTGACCTGTTTCGGCCTCAAGAGAAACACCATCCAAAAGTCTTTTGAGTGGACGTCCTGGACTTCTTCTTCCTGCAGGTTGATATCTTAACATTTGTTTGGGTATTCTGTGATCTTCCATTCGATGAACATGTTGTATCCATCTTGACTTATAATCAGAAATTTTGTTTTCTAAAGATTCCATGTGTAATTCTTCTAAGATGTCTTCATTTTTTTTTGTGATCTAGTAGTGTGTATCCTGCAGTCCTCCGAAGATATCTCATTTCAGCAGATCTAAGTCTCTGTATATCCTTTTGTCATATCACCAATTTAAATAATCAATACTAGTAAAATTCATATCAAATTCCGTTGAGGTGAAGTCATACGATGAAAGTTAAAACATTAAATTGTACCTGTTGGTAGGTGCCGTCGTCCTCAACTTTGTTAAAATATTGTATTAAAACTAACTGGAGCGCTTTCGGAAGTTATCTTCCATCTTCTGCAGGAAGTAGCGTAAACTCAACCTTCAGAAGATGGAAGATAACTTCCGAAAGCGCTCCAGTTAATTATATATACAATATTTTAACAAAGTTTGAGGACAACGGCACCTACCAACAGGTAGAATTTAAATTTTTAACTTTCATCAATTTAAATAATATCTACCGATTAATGTTTTCCATATTTTATTAAAAACGTTGAATAAATTAAATTAATGTATCTTATAGGAAACATTGTTTAATTGATAATAAAGATAAAATAAATGCTTTATTATTCGCTGACGATGTTGTACTTTTAGCAGAATCTGAAAATGAGCTCCAAATGTTAGCATATAAATTTAAATTAATAGCCAATAGATATAATTGTAAAATATCAATAAATAAGTCAAAAGTAATGGCATTTATTGGTAAATATGGAATTAAAATATATATGCAGTCAATATGCCCATTTCACCAATTAATGTTTTAAAATGGTCAATAAGTTTCTACAGCCAAGCTGTCATTCTCAAGACCAGATATTGAGAATGACAGCTTGGCTGTAGAAACTTGTTGACCATTTTAAAACATTAATTGGTGAAATGGGCATATTGACTGCATATATATATATATTAATATTTTATCACCAAGAAGATCACTTGTGTATTAAATATGGAATTAGATAAAAAATTGTACTGGATAACAAAATAATAGAACAAGTATCACATTTCCAATATTTAGGATGTGATATAACTTATAGAGAAAATAAAGATATACAAAATAAAGTCAATAAATTTCAGGCTAATTGTGGAACCATAAAAAGAACTTTAGGTCGGAAAACAAGGAAAGATACGAAACTTAAATTATATAAAACAATGGCTGTTCCTTTGTGGTTGTATGGAAGTGAAAATTGGATAATGAAATCAAGGGATAAAAGCAGGATACAGACTGCGGAAATGCTGTTTTTACGTAATGTGAAAGGATGCACAAGAGCGGATAGAATAAGGAATGAAACTATACGAGAAGAATTAAATATATATAAAATTGAAGATAAAATCAGAGAAAATAATAAGAAATGGACAGAACACTTAATGAGAATGAACAATGAAAGAATACCAAAAAGAACCTTCCTGTATAATCCCAGAGGAACAAGAGATGTTGGCCGACCACGTAGAAGATGGACTCCACTTTTAACTTCGCCGGAACAGGCTGCATAGCCTAAACCTTGTAGTAGAAGAAGGTGGAGTATAGAAAACATTGTCAATTTAAGGGTTAATTAAATTGTGTAATATACATTGCGACGAACTAAATATGACTTGCTAGAGTCAAATTTTAATTTCGGATTTCAGGCAAACTCCCACTTCCGTTGGCCGGATTTCGCTGATTTTTGGAGAAGACCTCCCTCGGTTTATTTCAATAGCATATATCGAATTTCGTTGTGAACCATCGAAAATTATTGCTGTTAAAGTGATTTTTAAATTTTCGTTTCAGGTGAACTCCTACACCTAATGGTCCGGTTTTGCTGGACAATGAAGTTGACCTTGTTTTTTTTATTATTTGCTATATGTCAAGTTTAATTCCGATGAAACAAAAATTGCGGCCGCTACATCGTTAACGGACACACACACACACACTCTCTCACACATACAGTTTATTAACTGAAATTTTACTTATTTGAGGACTACTGAGATCTCAGATACATATTTCACTATTTTAAGCCATTATATAATACCTTGTCCACCGCTGTGGTCTCGAGGTAGCGTGCTGCCTTGTCACGCAGCGGGCCCGGGTTCGATCCCCGGTCGGGGCAGTTTTTCTGGGTGAGGTTTTTATCGGGGGTTTTCCTCACCTGTAAGACAATTCTCAGGAAGCTTAGAGCCCAACGGTCCTCGAAAATCATCCGGCCATCATCATCATCCGTGTCATCATCATCATCATCCTTCACCGGTGTGGAAAGCTACCACACCTATAATTCCTTAGTAAAACTGCAAAGCATATCATGAAAATGCTATGATTGCAGTGAAAGATCTGCCCTCGGGCAGAATTACTATGGAATGGAATATCTTTCTGAGGATCTTTCTTTCAAAAAATCTCCAATCAAGATATATCATGCTGTCAAAGTCCACGTCTCGTTTCCATATGTTAAGCACTGGTTTAATTAGTGTTTATATAATCTATTGTTCCACGCGTCAGATATCATCATCGACATCTTCTTCGGTACTTCACTCTTAGAGTTTAGCCTTGACCTCCCGAACAATAGCTAGACATTCTATTCTGTCCTTTACTTTCTTCTCAAATCACTCTCCACGTCATCCTTCCAATTCTGGGTCAACTACGTCTTCTTCTAGAGACAGGTTTTGCATCCAGTACTGCTTCAGCAATACGGGAGACGGGAACATGAGAGGAAGAAGAATAAAGTGCATAAGATTTGTTGATGATATGGCTTTGCTAGCAGAATATGCAATGACGCTGAGGAATATGCTGATGGAGCTAAATTATAAGTGCCAGGATTTTGGGCTCAAGATAAACATAAATAAGACGAAGGCCATGATTATAGGAAAGAAACCAAGGAAGATATATATGAGGAGTAAAGATGAGGTCATTGAGAAAGTGGAGAGAATCAAATACTTGGGTTGTACTATCAATAGTAACATGAACTGTGGTAAAAAAGTAAAGCAGAGGATAGCAATGGCAAAAGAAGCTTTCAATAAGAAGACAAGAATTTTCTGCGGACCTTTGGCAAAAGAATTACCGAAGAGGCTAGTGAAGTGCTTTGTGTGGAGTGTAGCATTGTATGGTGCACTGACTTGCACATTACGACGGAATGAGGAAAAGCGACTGAGAGCTTTTGAGATGTGGATATGGAGAAAAATGAAACGTATAAAATGGACAGACAAAGTAAGAAATAAAGGTGTGTTATACAGAGTGGGTGAAAGAAGAATAATGCTGGAACTCATAAAGAAGAGGAAAAGAAATTGGATTGGCCACTGGCTAAGAAGAAACTGCCTGCTGAAGGATGCCCTAGAAGGAACGGTCAAAGGAAAGAAAGAGGCAAAAAAAGACATCAGATGATAGACAATATTAAAATAAATGGTACAAAAAGAAAAACTAAGTTAAGGAAAGAGTGGATAATGCTGAGTTTGCAGTGAAAGACCTTCTCTTGAGCAGAACACTATGAATGAATGTATCTATGTCTTTGTATAAGGCTTGTAGATCCCGGCGAATCCTAATTCGCCAGACTCCACTATCTGCAGTTGGAAGTTGTATCATATAAAATAACTAACTCACTGGCACTATCGAATCCATAGGTTCACGGCCGCGATGATATAAGTTCTGCATACATTTTTATCCTGAGCTAGTGTTTTCCAATCATCCACTGTATAATTTACTTCCTCAAATTGGCATGGATTCCCTGAAGCATATCCGCCCGGAGAACCGACTGAGGAACTATTTTACCTCCGAAAAATTTTACCCCAGTGGAATCTATGTCCGCGTTTTTTGACGGTTTTATTTTGTCGACCGCGGTGGACTAGTGGTTATGCTCCTTGCCTCTGGTCCCGAGGGTCGCGGGTTCAAACCCGGCCGGGGTCGATTAACTTTTTGGATGGAAAAATCCAAGGAGCAAGTCCTCCGGGAGGGACTTTAAGCCGTGGGTCCCAAGTCTGAAGATTTTCGGGCTCGTAAAAAATCCTTAAGCCTGAATGAAAAGGCCTCTAAGCAAAATTTACCGATTTCTCCCGTCCTAATACTACCTTGGTTTCCTAGATGTCAGTATGAGGCGGAACGCTGACCACGGACCACTCAAATGACATCTATACGAAAACAAGTGTAACTAAATTTGTATGGTTCAAATTCTTCCCTGTAGGGGGAGAGCGCCTAAATCTCTGTAAGGGAAACATGGGTTTGCAAGATACAAACAGATTTTTACGGTGAAAGATAGTCATCTTTCGACCAATGTACTTTTTTCGTCTGACTTATCGCCTTCGACCTGTCCGGCATGGGTAACCCTTTCGGCAGCAATGTTACCGCCGGCATAGGTCTCGGGTCATTTAAGCAGGCAAGTCACTCCATCACGACAAGGAAAAGATACCACGGAGGGCTAGTAAGACCATATATGTTCTCAGAACTTTTTCATTCCAAGGTGGACACACGTTGTCAGATATTTTGATTATCTAAAATCATTCAGTTTGAATTAACTTATAAACATTTTATTCTCTCAGAAAATCAATTAATCAAACAAATGTAATATTTTGTCATAATTATAATTCACAACTTCGTCTAAATGGCACAAAGAGTAGGGCGCGTGTAGGCAAACAGTTTTCGGATACTTTTGAAATCCACAATGGGTTGAAGCAAGGAGATGCACTATCTCCTCTACTATTTAATTTTGTACTAGAGCATGTCATCAAATCTTTAGAGGATGAAGAAGGCTTACAACTCAATGGTATTAATAAGCTGTTGATTTATGCTGATGATGTAGTACTATTGGCCGATAGCGAGGAGATACTAAAGGCCAACACGCACACACTACTGAGTAACACTAAGAAATTAGGACAGGATGTAAATATCAATAAAACTAAATATATGGTCACACATAAAAATACATTATATAATAGAAATGGACAGCTAATGACGTGCATGGAATCTTCTTGTAGGAAAACCAGAGGGAAAACGCCCAATTGGTAGACCAAGAATGATGTGGGAGAATAACATTAACTATGACCGAGTCACGGCGGTATAACCGTTCCATCAGGTACTGAGTGAATGCGGTATCCTAATGTCTGTCCAGAGACTAAAAGGTAGCAGCCCTACCACTGGACTACTTAGCGTCGGGCCAGTAACCTGTCCTAAGGAACTTCAAAACTACTTTCAAGTCTCAACACGAAAAAAACCAGAAGGAATTGAAATATGACGACCCACAGCAAAGAAATATGGTTAAAAGAAAACGGCACAATGATATTGTAAGATATGCAACCTGGAATGTCCGAAGCATCCATGAAAAAGAAGAGGAACTAGACAGTATATTTAAAAATAGAAACATTGATATTGCAGTAACTACAGAAACTAAGAAGAAACTTAAAGGAACGAAAGAAACACAAAATTATGTACAAATATATAGCGGTGTCGAGAGGAAAACCCATGGACAAGCTGGAGTAATGATTTGGGTTAATAAAACCATAAGAAATAACACCCTATTGTTTGCAGATGACCAAATAATAATAGCAAATTCCGAAGATAATCTACAGAAAGGTCTGTATGAACTTAACAAAATTACAGAAGAATATGGATTAAAGATATCTACAGAAAAAACAAAAATTATGGCATTTCAAGGTGTAGATCCTGTCAGAAGTAAAATTGTACTGGACAATAAAATTTTGGAGCTGGTGAATAATTTTACATATCTAGGATGCAATATCTCATATGAAGAAGAAAAAGGTTGTAAATGCAAAAATATCTAAATTTTTAAGAATTTTAGGGTTATTAAATTCTATCTTCAAGCCACAGTTAGTCCAAAAGCATTCAAGACTGAAAGTGTATAAAACACTGGCTCTTCCAACTCTTTTGTATGGTAGCGAAGTATGGACGTTGAAACAGAAGGATATACAGAGACTTAGATCTGCTGAAATGAGATATCTTCGGAGGACTGCAGGATACACACTACTAGATCACAAGAAAAATGAAGACATCTTAGAAGAATTACACATGGAATCTTTAGAAAACAAAATTTCTGATTATAAGTCAAGATGGATACAACATGTTCATCGAATGGAAGATCACAGAATACCCAAACTAATGTTAAGATATCAATCTGCAGGAAGAAGAAGACCAGGACGTCCACTCAAAAGACTTCTGGATGGTGTTTCTCTTGAGGCCGAAACAGGTCAACAAATGGCCTAAATTCGTGAATGTACTATGATGATGATGATGATTTGAGGGAAATAGATTATACAGGGCATGATTGGAAAACATTGGCTCAGGATAGGGATATATGGAGAGCTTATGTCCGCGCGGCCATGAACCTACGGGTTCGATAGTGCCAGTGAGTTAGTTAATTAACTGAGGAAATTAAGGGGCAGAATAAGAAGAAGAAGATGTGGAAATAGAAGAAAAATTCACTGCAGACGATACAGAAATAAAGAAATAAGTTTATATAACCAAGTAATAATAGTAATGAAGCTATATAACAGAGTGACAAGGCAGCTCTTACAGCTATTGGTTACGTAAATGCAGAAAATGAATAATCCTTCCTAGAAAATCATTAAGTTAACGTTTCCATAACATGTCTGCATTACAACTGTAATTTGTCTTAAAAAAATCATTGCTCCGTTATGAATAGGGCTTGAATAATTACACTCGTTCTTTCTTCTCCTTAGATTAGCCTCGCCCTTTGTCTCGGTATGCGAGATTTAAAGGCCAAGTTTTTTGCCTCTAATCTCCAGGGTCGGGGGTTCAAACTCGGTGAGGGTCAATTGATTTTTACACTCTAATTCAACCCAGGAAGTTATACCGACTTTATGGGCTACGCCAGTGTCCTCCTACGTACAGAGGGTAGAAGTTTCCAAACTCATAATACGGTATTTGTTTGTTTAGGGAGGGTGGAGCAGTTTATTTAACTTTCACAGGGAAAGAACACTATGAGGTTTAATTTAATAATTAAATTAATGTTTTTATTACCTCACCTCATATCCTTTTTCTTCTATACTGCAGTTTCGGAGCTTATCTCCATCGTCAGTAGCCTCTGGTCGACCGGTGTTATGTCGTTTCTTGGCGGTTTCCTTCTTACTTCTATCGGTGGACCGATGAACCTCTGGATCAGGTCAAAATTTGCGGGAGTTTCAAAATTCATGAAAAAAAACAAAAAAGACAAACTCATGAATTTTGAAACTCCCGCAAATTTTGACCTGATCCAGAGGTTCATCGGTCCACCGATAGAAGTAAGAAGGAAACCGCCAAGAAACGACATAACACCGGTCGACCAGAGGCTACTGACGATGGAGATAAGCTCCGAAACTGCAGTATAGAAGAAAAAGGATATGAGGTGAGGTAATAAAAACATTAATTTAATTATTAAGATTAGCAGTACTTTTTTCCAAATCTATGTAACATACATTTTTGGTCGATGTGACTAATTTCTTATACTTACCAATATTGTTGTTACTGGAAGTAAGTCAACGTTCCCACATCTAACCTGGTTGCTATGCAAACAAAGAAATCGCAATGCTGATATGGACTCAAAAAGCACACGTTCGGTAAGTCAAATAAAACATTTCTTGAATGTTTTGTACACTAACTCGTACCTTTCTTTAGACTTTTCCGGAATGAATGCAGAACATCCCACTCTCCAGACTTCTTCAATTTCTCTATCATCTACAATGACTCCTTCCATAATAAAATTATCAAACAGATTCTAATCACGGTACTACATATAAAAATGTCTCCAAAGCCTACGATCCTTGCTTATAATAAAACAAATGAAAGGCTATATAGCAACGATCACCAAATGTTTCTTTCTCATACAAATCATTTACATTCAACCAATATTTTAATTAATTTATTACTATATTTAATAAAAATTAGACGCATCGACCAAAAATAGTATGCAATACACATAAGGTAAGCACGTAACAGATCTCGAAAATTGAAAAAACTCGGCGCAAGCGCACCTCGTTTAGAGTAAAAACAGAAATGCTTGACTGTATACGTTATTGTGTCTATATCACGCTGTTTTATTGTTAATGAAACAACCGTACGATTCATCAAGAAATCCGAAGACAAAATAAGATTTTCTATTTCTGAATTCACAGCTGAATACACTGAGCAACAAAAATAAACTTTTTTTGCCTCAGAATAAAAAAAAATGTGATTCTGATAGTATTTTTTCTCCTGAATTCAAATATGATATCAGTTTTTCTCCATCACGCAAGATTTCCGAGAGACATGCAATTAGGGCTATAATTTCAAACACTTTAATATTTTCTACATTCGTAACTACACAATATTGGAACATTCGTACTCACTTAGAAAGTAAGAAATAACGAATTTCTGCTATATTTCGCCTGTGGAGCATCCGTCTTGATGGTCCAACAATAATCGGCCAGCATATTAGGACTCCATTTGCCTTGATATATCTTTTCCATAGCTGAAATCTCCTGAGTTAGCTCATTTGGTTTTACTTTACAATAGACATATGGACGAAAAAACGTATATTAAAAAATAATTATTTAAATCCATTAATTGAAATTGAAAAGAAAAACCGTGGGCGATGGAGAAATTCCGAATACATATTTGAAAACACGATAAAAAAACTGCATTAAGTACAACTATTGGTACTGCACGAGACAAAAATCATGTTGACCAGTGATATCAACCTGAATTGAAAGACCTTTTAAAAGCGGCAAAACAGGAAACTATTAAGTTCTTTAAGCCTTTGCCTAAGCCTGACAGCAACATTTAATATAAATTGTTCAAAATCTCTCATTTAATCTGTCTTAACCAATGGATTGGTCATGCTTTCAGTTATATGGCGGCACCTGTACTCAGCGTTTCCTTTTCCATTCTTGTTCGAAATCATAGAATGTAAGTAAATATTTTTAGTTAATAGTTAATTGTTAAGTTAAGGAGATAAGATGAGAGTTTTTAGGTGAAATTTAAATTTTAATCTGTCTTAACCAATGGATTGGTCATGCTTTCAGTTATATCACGGCACCTGTACTCAGCGTTTCCTTTTCCATTCTTGTTCGAAATCATAGAATGTAAGTAAATATTTTTAGTTAATAGTTAATTGTTAAGTTAAGGAGTTAAGATGAGAGTTTTTAGGTGAAGTTTAAATTTTAATCTGTCTTAACCAATGAATTGGTCATGCTTTCAGTTATATGGCGTCACCTGTACTCAGCGTTTCCTTTTCCATTCTTGTTCGAAATCATAGAATGTAAGTAAACATTTTTAGTTAATAGTTAATTGTTAAGTTAAGGAGTTAAGATGAGAGTTTTTAGGTGAAATTTAAATTTTAATCTGTCTTAACCAATGGATTGGTCATGCTTTCAGTTATATGGCGGCACCTGAACTCAGCGTTACCTTTTCCATTCTTGGTCGAAATCATAGAATGTAAGTAAATATTTTTAGTTAATAGTTAATTGTTAAGTTAAGGAGTTAAGATGAGAGTTTTTAGGTCAAATTTTAATTTTAATCTGTCTTAACCAATGGATTGGTCATGCTTTCAGTTATATGGCGGCACCTGTACTCAGCGTTTCCTTTTCCATTCTTGTTCGAAATCATAGAATGTAAGTAAATATTTTTAGTTAATAGTTAATTGTTAAGTTAAGGAGTTAAGATGAGAGTTTTTAGGTGAAATTTAAATTTTAATCAGTCTTAACCAATGGATTGGTCATGCTTTCAGTTATATGGCGGCATCTGTACTCAGCGTTTCCTTTTCCATTCTTGTTCGAAATCATAGAATGTAAGTAAATATTTTTAGTTAAGTTAATTAGTTAATTGTTACGTTAAGGAGTTAAGATGAGAGTTTTTAGGTGAAGTTTAAATCTTAATCTGTCTTATCCAATGGATTGGTCATGCTTTCAGTTATATGGCGGCACCTGTACTCAGCGTTTCCATTTCCATTCTTGATCGAAATCATAGAATGTAAGTAAATATTTTTAGTTAATAGTTAATTGTTAAGTTAAGGAGTTAAGATGAGAGTTTTTAGGCGAAATTTAAATTTTAATCTGTCTTAACCAATGGATTGGTCATGCTTTCAGTTATATGGCGGCACCTGTACTCAGCGTTTCCTTTTCCATTCTTGTTCGAAATCATAGAATGTAAGTAAATATTTTTAGTTAATAGTTAATTGTTAAGTTAAGGAGTTAAGATGAGAGTTTTTAGGTGAAATTTTAAATTTTAATCTGTCTTAACCAATGGATTGGTCATGCTTTCAGTTATATGGCGGCACCTGTACTCAGCGTTTCCTTTTCCATTCTTGTTCGACATCATATAATGTAAGTAAATATTTTTAGTTAATAGTTAATTGTTATTTTGAGGAGTTAAGATAAGAGTTTTTACGTGAAATTTAAATTTTAATCTGTCTTAACCAATGGATTGGTCATGCTTTCAGTTATATGGCGGCACCTGTACTCAGCGTTTCCTTTTCCATTCTTGTCCGAAATCATAGAATGTAAGTAAATATTTTTAGTTAATAGTTAATTGTTAAGTTAAGGAGTTAAGATGAGAGTTTTTAGGTGAAATTTAAATTTCAATCTGTCTCAACCAATGGATTGGTCATGCTTTCAGTTATATGCCGGCACCAGTACTCAGCGTTTCCTTTTCCATTCTTGTTCGAAATCATAGAATGTAAGTAAATATTTTTAGTTAATAGTTAATTGTTAAGTAAAGGAGTTAAGATGAGAATTTTTAGGTGAAATTTAAATTTTAATCTGTCTTAACCAATGGATTGGTCATGCTTTCAGTTATATGGCGGCACCTGTACTCAGCGTTTCCTTTTCCATTCTTGTTCGAAATCATAGAATGTAAGTAAATATTTTTAGTTAATAGTTAATTGTTAAGTTAAGGAGTTAAGATGATAGTTTTTAGGTGAAGTTTAAATTTTCATCTGCCTTAACCAATGGATTGTTCATGCTTTCAGTTATATGGCGGCACCTGTACTCAGCGTTTCCTTTTCCATTCTTGTTCGAAATCATAGAATGTAAGTACATATTTTTAGTTAATAGTTAATTGTTAAGTTAAGGAGTTAAGATGAGAGTTTTTAGGTGAAGTTTAAATCTTAATCTGTCTTAACCAATGGATTGGTCATGCTTTCAGTTATATGGCGGCACCTGTACTCAGCGTTTCCTTTTCCATTCTTGTTCGAAATCATAGAATGTAAGTAAATATTTTTAGTTAATAGTTAATTGTTAAGTTAAGGAGTTAAGATGAGAGTTTTTAGGTGAAATTTAAATTTTAATCTGTCTTAACCAATGGAATGATCATGCTTTCAGTTATATGGCGGCACCTGTACTCAGCGTTTCCTTTTCCAATATTGTTCAAAATCATAGAATGTAAGTAAATATTTTTAGTTAATTGTTAAGTTAAGGAGTTAAGATGAGAGTTTTTAGGTGAAATTTAAATTTTAAATCTGTCTTAAACCAATGGATTGGTCATGCTTTCAGTTATATGGCGGCACCTGTACTCAGCGTTTCCTTTTCCATTCTTGTTCGAAATCATAGAATGTAAGTAAACATTTTTAGTTAATAGTTAATTGTTAAGTTAAGGAGTTAAGATGAGAGTTTTTAGGTGAAATTTAAATTTAAATCTGTTTTAACCAATGGATTGGTCAAGCTTTCAGTTATATGGCGGCACCTGTACTCAGCGTTTCCTTTTCCATTCTTGTTCGAAATCATAGAATGTAAATAAATATTTTTAGTTAATAGTTAATTATTAAGTTAAGGAGTTAAGATGAGAGTTTTTAGGTGAAATTTAAATCTTAATCTCTCTTAACCAATGGATTGGTCATGCTTTCAGTTATATGGCGGCACCTGTACTCAGCGTTTTCCTTTCCATTCTAGTTCGAAATCATAGAATGTAAGTCAAATATTTTTAGTTAATAGTTAATTGTTAAGTTAAGGAGTTAAGATGAGAGTTTTTTAGGTGAAATTTAAATTTTATAAATCTGTCTTAACCAATGGAATTGGTCATGGCTTTCAGTTATATGGCGGCACCTGGTACTCAGCGTTTCTTTTCCATTCTTGTTCGAAATCATAGAATGTAAGTAAATATTTTTTAGTTAAATAGTTAATTGTTATTTTGAGGAGTTAAGATAAGAGTTTTTCACGTGAAATTTAAATTTTAAATCTGTCTTAACCAATGGATTGGTCATGCTTTCAGTTATATGGCGGCACCTGTACTCAGCGTTTCCTTTTCCATTCTTGTTTCGAAATCATAGAATGTAAGTAAATATTTTTAGTTAATAGTTACATTGTTAAGTTATCGAGTTAAGATGAGAGTTTTTAGGTGAAATTTAAACTTTTAATCTGTCTTAACCAATGGATTGGTCATGCTTTCAGTTATATGGCGGCACCTGTACTCAGCGTTTCTTTTCCATTCTTGTTCGAATCATAGAATGTAAGTAATATTTTTTAGTTAATAGTTAATTGGTAAATTAAGGAGTTAAGATGAGAGTTTTTTAGGTGAATTAAATTTTTAATCTGTCTTAACCAATGGATTGGTCGTGCTTTCAGTTATATGGCGGCACTTCTACTCAGCGTTTTCCTTTTCCATTCTTGTTCGAAATCATAGAATGTAAGTAAATATTTTTTAGTTAATAGTTAATTGTTAAATTTAAGGAGATTAAGATGAGAGTTTTTTAGGTGAAAATTTTAATTTTAATCTGTCTTAACCAATGGCTTCGTCATGCTTTCAGTTATATGGCGGCACCTGTACTCAGCGTTTCCTTTTTCCATTCTTGTTCGAAATCATAGAATGTAGTAAATATTTTTAGTTAATAGTTAATTGTTAGTTAAGGAGTTAAGATGAGAGTTTTTAGAGTCAAATTTTAATTTTAATACTGTCTTAAACCAAGGATCGTCATGCTTTCATTATATGGCGGCACCCTGTACTCACGTTTCCTTTGCCATTCTTGTTCGAAATCATACAATGTACGTAAAATTTTTAGTTTAATAGTTGATTGTTAAGTTAAGGAGTTAGATGAGGAGGTTTTGGGTGAAGTTGAAATCTGAATCTGTCTTAAACAAGGGATTGGTCATGCTTTCGTTATATGGCGGAACCTTACTCAACGTTCCTTTTCCAATCTTGTTCGAAATATAGATGTAAGTAATATTTTTAGTTTAATATTTATTGTTAAGTTAAGGAGTAAGATGAGAGTTTTTAGGTGAAATTAAAAAAATTTTATCTGTCCTAAACCTATGATTGGT